>BSBK01006832.1:2500-295000 GCA_027943335.1 Chamaecyparis obtusa
TGATTTGTTCTCGAAGAAATGTGAGCACTTTTTGGGATGTGTCTATTTATTTTTAAGAGATGTGTCTTTTAAAAGGAAATGTATATCTTATAAGATATAAATGGAGATGGAGAATGGGGTGAGAATTTTGTGTTGTGAGTAAAAAGATAATATATCAAGTGTATACGACATATTTATGAAGAGCAATTATGAGAAGATTAGAAGAAGTTCATAAAATATTTTCATGTGGAACTTGTGATCATTTAATTGGAGATTTGTGATCATCTTATAGTAGAATTAATAAGAGAATTATAGCATATTAAAGAAAACAATTATAACAAAATTTGTGAAGTCAATTTGAATGAGGGATTGGTTCCTCTAGTAAGTTGGTTCTCATAAAGTGAATGAGGGGTCGGTGCCTACAAATTTATAACAAGTAAATTAATACAAGCAATATTTTTGTCATGGTTTTCCCACGCAAGGGTTTACACTTAAGCTTTGTTGTTATTGTGATGCTTGTGGATTGATTTCTCACATGAGATAACTTACAATTTAATATTGAATTAATTAAGTTTTAGAAGGTTAAAAAAATATTGTTATATTAATACACCCACCCCCACATAGTACAATTGTATGATCATCAATCCTTTTCTAGGGTTTCACCTTGGATGAAATATTTGTACAATTATCTAATATATTTTAGTATATGTGGTACATTGAAAAATATAAGGCCATTTATTTATAGTTTATGGATTGTTTATATGAAAAGATGTGCAGTCATACTCCCATATATAAGATTGGTTACTACCAACAATGAATTGAGAAGGTCCAATAGCCACGTGTTTTGGATTACCCTTTTTCTTTGTATTTGAATGCTAGCATTTTCATGTTTATTCCAAGTATAATAGGTTATGACATCCTACTCCACACAGTAAAACTTACCTCTCTCATGCATTTTACACACTAAGACGTCTTGAACATACTTTTCTATAAAATGTACAATTTCATGCCCATAATCGGCAACTAGGTCTTGGAAATGTTAAGGCACATCCACTATATGTTCTCATTTGAATGTTGACTATGTCAATGGAAGGCTTGAATCTATGGAGGTATGTGGGAAGGATAAAATGAAGAGTAAATACATAAAGATGTTCATAAAAAGGTGGTGATGGATTTACAACAGCCCATAACTATAGGGATGCGATTTCAAGTGTCTAACTTTATTTCCTTTGGGATAGGTGACAAAAAAATTATCATTGGCTCTTATTTTCTTGATGGACTTTACCTTAGGATCTCTTCCACATATTGTATAATTGCTTGAAAGTATTTAAAATATTTGAACATTTCGATGGACACTTATATTTGTATATAAATGCTCTAATTTGCACTTGATGAAACAAAATTTGATAGCTATTAAAATCATCTAGTCTATTTGTGTGATGTTTTGATTTATTTAAAATGAATTGTCAATTTCAACTACTATAAATGTGTGTAAAATAAAATATTGGCAGGTGGAATTAAATATCCTAATAGTCAACTAGCTCTACTTTCATCTCAATTATATGTAATCCTATTCACAATGAGATTAATGAAGTTAAAGTCATTTATGAGCATTACATATAAAAAAAATCAAAGAAAATGAAAAATTAATGGATATAGCTAATAGGAGGAGATTTTATTTATGGGAGGCAATATGCAAAGAAAATATTTTTGGAGTACCTATTCTTGGAACTTAGCATGAAGATGTGATGCTAGTTCCACCAAATTTTATCAATCAAGAGTCTCACGTTTAATTCTAACTTCAAATATGTTATAATGTGTAATAAATAGTGTTATATAATTAAGGTGTCTCGACCATAGCAATTCTAGAGCATTTATTTATTATTGGTTTATGTTTTCCTATGGTTATTTGATATTTATTCTATTAAAAATTATGTTCCATAATAAGAGGTGTGAGTCTTATGAGTTGGCCTTTAAAAATAAGTTATTAGTTATCAAAAGGTGTCCATTAAATGGTATAACATGGAAAGCCTATTTTTTAAGGATGTCATGACAAATTCTATGACAACTATAAGGGCTTAAAATGAGGTGGATCATTTTGGACTTGAGAATAAATTATTTTTTGTGTGTAAGAGAATCCTTACATAAGTTATTGATAGTCTATGACACATATAAGAGTATCTCCTATTTTTGGGGATATTCTTATGAAAACCTACAAGAAGGTACATAATGTGTAATACCTTTGTAACCCTAACTCAGCCAAATAGACAATGCAATCTTGAGTTGTAGTTAGATGCTATTGGGTTGAGACTATTGGATGTTGTACAATCTTTCTATGACTCCCTTGTTTGCATATGAGAGTATAATATTTACTAGGTTTTTGTGTAGAGCTAATTATCAAATTGATTTTAGTGGCTTAATTGCAATGACTTCATACTCTAATACTTGATGATGATGCTAATGATAGACATTTTGAATATTGTAGAGTTACTATCTAATCTATTATGGTGGACTATGCATGATGACTTTATATTTCAATTTCAATATTTGATGATGTTATTATTATATATACATGTTGATGTTATTATTAGATAGACATATGAATGCTATTAGGTTTATTTCTTATGTTATGTAATACCCTTCCACATGTTCCATTTTTTAATATATGTGTGTGTGCTTAGGACTTTCCTATATATTGATGGTTTTGATAAAACATTTATCATGTTTGATGGCATTAGGACTTGATTATGATGTTAGATAATTTGTTATTTGATGGATACATTGACATCGATAGGATCATTACTTATGTTCTTTCCATGATCATGATTATGAGTATATGATGATTATTATTTCATGATTTATAATTATGGATTAACTCATGATTATGTTAATGATGGTTTAGATGTGTCTATATTTCATTTATATATTATGTTAATCTTCTCCATGATGTGTTTGTATGATGAGAGACAAAGTTGTGTTCCTCACTTGTGAGGCCCACATGATATATTGATCCCCTTCATTATTTGCACTATATACCATGAGATATGTATATGTATATATATATATATTTTTTTTTCTATTAACCATAATTTATATTAACTAAAAAGAAGGATTAAATCATGTTCGAGGATTGCATCATCATTACTTTACAAAAATACAGTGTCCCATATATATGCAGGGAATAAGATCAATATTAAACATCTTTCCTACAAAAAAGGACCTTTTAGATACTCAATAGCCAAAACATCAGTGAGGAGATCTATCTAGGGAACCAGGTCATCCATGGCCTCTGGTGATCAGCCCATTTGAGGCACAGGTCTCCATGAAATATGAGGTTGTAGGGGTTGGAGAAATACACCTCCCACGGAAGTGGAGGAAGCACTGCAACTGGAGGGACATACAAGGAGTCAGCCCTAGAAGGTTGGTAGACTGGAGGTTGAAGATTTGGGAATGACCCTGTAGAGCCACTGCTGGAGCTCCCTTGTTCTGCCACAGTGACTATCTCCTGCTTTGTTGTAGGGACATTGTCCTGGTTGCTTCCTCTTCCTGTCTGTTGGATATGTATTGTTGCCTCTTCTATACCTCCTGCAACAATCTGTGAGCCCTCTACTTTTCTCTAGCTTTGTATTTGTTGGAGATCTTGTCCAATGGTAATGTCAAAGTCAAACTCAGTGTCTGATCTGGTAGTCATATTGCATGGGTTATGTATATATTTTGTCTTTGTGATTTAAGTTTGTAGGTTTCAAGCATTGACTTCACCTAGCTCCACAAGTTTGAGCATTCTCTTAAAATCCTTGATGGTGGTAGAGAGGAGATAATACCAAGGCTCACTTGAACCTAGCCCTTGCCATAATTATGTCTAAAGCATAATCATAATCTTGAAATACTGGTCGAACTATCGGGGTGACAAATCGTGACCCACCTATTATTCAACTTGTAATCACCTAAAAGTGGATAGGATCATTCATGTGATTAATCAAGGCAAAACTAAGGATAAATCAAGGCAATTGAATCAAATTAGGCATTTAGCCAATCAAAATTAAAATCAAGCTTTAATTCAATTTAATTAAAAATCAAAAGCCAAAAGATCAATTAAAATCGATCAAATCATGATAAATTAAATCAATATGCAATTAATCAAATTAATTGTATAGTTCAATTTAAAATCAAATCAACCCACTCAAGGGGTACACATGGCTGAACAAATTAATTAAATTCAATTAATTAAGTCCTATTTTCTCTCAACACCACATGGGAGGAAAAAGCCTCAACCAATAGGATTTAAGGAAAGAGCTCACATGGATCAAGCCAAAATGAATCTCAATCACTCAATTTGAAAGAGCATCTTGTCCACTCATCTTATCTTCTTGTCCTAATCTTTGAGGATAATCCATTTAAATTGTCTCCAAAGGGTGGAACCAAGGATTTAACACCAACTCAACCTTGATCAAATCCAACTACACCCCCTACCCTTGCCAAATCCTATAAAAGCAAGGGATAATTCACTCATAATTAGAATCCACAAATCTAAGAATTGCATCTAACCTCTTGAGAATCTGACTATCAGAAAATGTTGTCTCTGTCTCTGCAAGAAGTCTGGACATAAAAGAGTAAAAAAACCAGAGAGCATATTGAATCAAGAAGGCAAAGCTTTAACAAAGAAGATCAAAGAGGAGAACATTGCTCACATTAAGCTAGTTCTTGAGGATTCGCAGCAAGAGAGAAAGGTACATGAACATTATCTCAAAGTTGTAGAAGCATATAAGGAAAAATTTGTTTCATTGAATTGGATTTATTCACCTTAATCAATTTTTTCTTAAATCTGACAAATAAGGCTTTAGATTCAATTTTATCTTGTTTGCTTCACTTTTGTTGGTTGTGTTGACTAACTTGTTGGAGGAAAAGCACATTGGAAAGGAGCTATAGCCACTAGGTAATTGTAAAATGCAAAAATCAATAAAAAATACCCCTAGCCTTTGCTAGCTACAAGGAAAAGGTAAGCCTAAACTTAGTCATTTTTTTACTTAAATTATGACTTTGTTGTTTTCAAAATCTAGTAATTAAAAATAGCCTAGCTTTGTTTGAGGAAATTTAACATTAGGCCTATGCTCTTCACTTTCTAAGTGAATCAAAATGCCAAAAGTGTTAAAATCTTTGATTAAAAGGAAAGGTTAAGGAAATCAAGCACATAATCAAATAAACCCCTTGTTTGTAGAAAAGAGTAGCAATACTCGATTCTCACTAGTTAGTGGGTTGGAAATTGAACATTGTTAATTGTGTTTGGGAATTGAGAAGTAGATAGGGATATTTTCTTCACCTTTTTGGTGAATCAAACTCCCACAACCTATTTCTTCATTCCACTTTCTTACTTTCAAATGAAAATGCTAGATCAATAGTTGGGCTTGCCTCCCGAGATTTGCCTTAACAAGTCCGGTGAGAGGGATAGCCCAAAGTGGGATACAATCACCTTTTTTGTGATCATCCAACCCACTATAAAAAGAAATACATGCATCCTCAATGGGGTGTGTGACAAAAGGGTGTTAAATTTTTGAACTTCCTTGAGTAGTCCTTCGGGATTGCACAAAACTCCAACATACTGGTGGTGGGAAGCCTCTTAATATACTTGAAGGATGAAAGTTTAATATCCATTTTGAACGGAATCTTGATTAAATACCTTGTTAACTTAGCAAAGACTACCTTATAGAGCCATTTAAAAGCCAAATTTTACCTTAGGTAGATTGCTTGGAATAATTTTTTGTGATAATTGATAAAAATCATTGTGTTGTGCTTGAAGGTCTTTGATTACAAAAAGAAAACATCCATTAAGATTCAAAAATCAATTAACAATAAAGATTCAAAAGAATATTCTATTCACAAGAATTCAAGAAATGGAAAAAGAAATGGAAACATTATCCAACCATTTCTCATTAAGAACAATGTTTTCTTACCTCTATGATCAAGAAAAACATCATGAACACCATATCTTTGATAATTCAAAATTTGATCAAAAAGAATATCATGAAAACCCTAGATTTGATCAAAATTATCCTAATGATAAACCAATATTTGATGAAGAACCTATTTCAAAATATCAAGAGAATCTCATCTTTGATAAAGGAAATAAAGAGGAATTAGTCTCATCTCAACAATATTCATCATATGAGAACTCTTTGAGAAACACAAATACATCCAAAGATCCTTGGGATAGATCATTTACTCCTTTTGAAATTTCATACGAATCAGCTTTGGAAAAACTCCTTGAAAATGATCTCATCACGTTGCCTCAAATCACTTCATGTGGTTTTATCTTTTTGAGTAACTATTGTGCATATCATAGACATAATGAGCATGAAACTTCAAATTGTTTGGAGTTGAAACATAAAATCCAAAATCTTATTGATGATGACTTAATTGAAATTGAAGATTCTAATGAATCATCTAATGAAGATACTTTTCTCAAGCAAGATCAAACTTATGAACACATGTCTAGTAGTGGTCCTCTTATAGCTTTCACCTATTCCACCATTCCTCTATTTCATATAGAAGCAAAGATATCCAATATGCCTCCATCAAACAAAGATCCAAACAATTTTCATAATGACTATGTATACCCTCAAGGACTACCTCTAAAAGAGATCCAAGCTAACCTACATCTTGCTACAAACTTCTTTCATGCTTCAAAGGTTATAGACTCCAAGCCTTTTGTGTGCTAAAACATTGACACACTTCTATGATTCATTAAATCCAAGATTTCTCAAGAATGAGGTCTCAAATGGTGACTCATAGCTCTCTATTCATGGAGTGCAAGGGTTTGTAATGGAGGCCCTCATATTAGACCTAGTTTGTGCCCATGCAAGTACACCATAAAATGAGAGATTAAAAGAGGAAAAAGCAAGAATGCTAGTCTCCATGATCATCAATTATGCATGCAAATAAAAATGGAAGCTATTCTAAATGATAACAATGCATAAAAACAAAATAATCTATGAAAGGAAATGCTTATGTAAGATTAATCTATGAAAGGAAATATGAATCTAATCTAATATGCAAATGCAAGATTAATCTAAATGGATTGCCATGGGGCATGAGAAAAGAAGACAAGAAAAGAGAAGTTGCAATGTTCAAGCGCAAGTGCTCAAATTCTTCTCCAAAATCGCTCTCCAAACCTATAGCATAACAATACAAAATCTTGGATCTCTAAAATCTCCATGCATAAAAATGAGAAGGAGAGGGCTCCTTATAAAGGATTTAGAAATGAATGGATGGTCAAGATTAAGAGGCAAAAATAAATGAGCAATGGTGGAGATTAAATCTTGGTTGATCCATGTGCTCAAGATTCTCAAGAGGCAAAATCAATGGACATGGTTAAGAGGCAAAAATGTGTGTGGAAGAGATTAAGAGGCAAAAGGAGATTCCACTCATCTTGAAAAAAGTGCATTCAATGTGTAGACAAAAAGTCTTTTTCTTTTTCTTTTTATTTTATTTTTTATTTATTATTTTTAGCAAAGTGGTCTCTATTATTTAATTAAAAGATTTTATTTATTTTTATTTATTTAAAAGAGATTTGTTCTTTTAATTAAATGTGGCTTAGGATAAAGTGATTTTTTTATTTAATTAAAAGGGAGCATGTTCTCTTAATTAAATAAAACTTAGGATAAAATTATCAAACCTTAGGAAATATTAAAATGTTTGAATTAATTACGATTTAATCAAGGAAATTGATTTAAATTGAAAATATTGCAAAGCATTGATTCAGGAAATTGATAAATTGATGAATGGGGGCCCAAAGTCTAGGCGACCATTTTAGGGTGCATACACCTTCATGTGCTATAATGCCTATCATTCCTATTTCAAATGAACCTTCATTAGTCATTCAAGAATCCCATGTGAACATTCAAAATCCTTCATTGTCCTTAGAAGTGGCTCCATGTCAAGAGACTAATCAAAAGTGCAAAGAAACAAGTCTTATGAAGGATCAAGATCAAGATATTATCCCTTCTTATCCTATAGTTGACCAAAGTCTCATATCCCAAGAGTCCCATGATGAGCCCTTCATACCTTTCCATTTCTTTCAAGAAGATATCCTTCCATCTCAAGCACCCCATATTCTTTCACTTCCTATATCATATCCATCTCCTAAGAAATATCAAGGTATTCCTTCCATCTTTAATGAACTTATCTAAAATCAAAATCAAAGTATTCTTCCTAGGCTATCAAAAGATCCTTGTCAATATCAAAGTACCCCAACATCCACTTTTCATAAGCCTCCATATCTACCTCAAAATTCTCCCATTCTTCCTAATCCATTGCATAAGAATAAATCCCCTCAAGCTTCAATTGTTCCTATCAAAGTTGCTCCTATCAAAGCTATATATAAGCCTATTGGTACAAAGATAAATCCGAAAGATGAAAGCCTTGGCCATGCAACTCATAATAAAGATGTTGATATCCTTCCCACATATCATTTATCTCCATTTTCACATAAGCATCATTCTTCTACATCTTCCAAATCCATCCTTGGTCCCTATATCCCAAAGCTTAAACCTTCATATCTTCCATCTATATTGGGTCCCTATATCCCTCCATTGACCTTTCCTACCATCCTTAGCCCATAATCAACTTACCCTATATCCTATCAAGATCAATAAAGACATACATACTTGAGAAACCAAACACCCATCCATATAAACCCTCCATATCAGACCATCCATATGAACCATCCATATCAACCTTATTCATCCACCAATCCCAAGTCTTTTGGAAGCAGTTTGGATGTGCAACATAAAAATTAGAAAACCAAGAATCCACAAATTTGAGAATTGCATCTAACCTCTTGAGATTTTGAGCTAGGAAGGCAAATTTAGAAGTTAATTAAGCATTTCAATTTGGAATTAGACTATTTTAGCTTACTTTATCATATATTCTGATTCTAGGATTGTCATTAATGGAGGCTTGCTGAGAGCTTCACCATTAACATCCCTAGTTAGAGATCCGTAGAGTGCTTAATTGTCTTTATTTGTTAAAATAGCTCTTCCTTTGTGGCTAATTTAGTTATTTTATTTAATTATTGTCAATACTAACCCTATGAAGGTACAAATTCTAGTACACACAACTAAGCATGACTTTTTTTGAGCATGTGATTATGTGGTTTTATAGTTTCAAGGTATTTGATGATGCTTGTCATTTGGACTAGTTCGATTTGAATCATCTATGTTTCAAGTTGTATGTGTGTTCAATTTTTTCATACTTGACCATTTGAGTATTATTGGTATTTTAGTCATTTTTATATTTTTGGCTTATGTCTTGATTGGTATGTATTGATTAATTATATTCTCGTTTATATAGTCCCTAAGTGATTATTTATTTATCAAATATTAATTAGTGTATGTATGTATGTATGCATGTATGTATGCATGTATGTATGTATGCATGTATGCATGTATGTATGTATGTATGTATGTATGTATGCATGTATGCATGCATGCATGTATGTATATATATGTATGCATATGTGTGTGTGTGTATGTATGTATATGTATATATGTACCTATATGTATGTATGTATGTGTGTGTGTGTATGCATGCATGCATGTATGTATATGTATGTATGTATGTATATATGTATATGTATGAATGCATGTATATATATGCATGTATGTGCATGTGCATGTGTATGTGTATGTGGATATAGATATGGATATATATTTAAATGTGTGTGTGTAAAGTATTAATTGTTAATTAATTATTAATGCCTATATTTATAAGGACATAAAATA
The DNA here is from genome assembly GCA_027943335.1 of Chamaecyparis obtusa. Taxonomy (NCBI): domain Eukaryota; kingdom Viridiplantae; phylum Streptophyta; class Pinopsida; order Cupressales; family Cupressaceae; genus Chamaecyparis; species Chamaecyparis obtusa. The sequence continues at coordinate 12,256 of BSBK01006832.1, forward strand.
ATAGTTAATGCTTCCTATTTATTTGTAGATGTATATCAATGTGGAGACATATTATATTTTTAATTAATATTTCTGGAGGACAAATTATAAAGTATTTTAAAGATTTATATACACAAGTGGGAGGTACGTGTTATGTTTATTTAATGAAACTTTAGTTTTGATTCAAATTTTGGAGTGGGAATTGGTTGATTCTTGTATAAATTCCTTGAAGAGATTTTTAATAATTAATTTTTCTTTCTTTGGGGAATGGCTAGAGATTTTATGGGGAAGAAAATCTAAGAATTTAAAAGAGTTTCCATGATTAATTTGATTGTGAGTTTCATTATTTTCTTTGCAATATTGAGAGGAGATTTTGTGGAGAAATCTTATTGATTTTGTGAGGGATTTTTGTTGTGATTATTGGTTGATTTTCCTTGGAAGATTTCTAGAAGTGGTGGCGGCTGATTTTCATATTTGCATGATTGGATTGCCTTCTCTTGTCATTGACATATTCATCTTCTTTGTTTGGATCTCTATAGGAAACTAGGTAGGGTTTTAATTCCCTCCATCTATTTGCTTGATCAATGATGTTTGTAATATTTTGATGTTGTGATTATGTGTGAAATTGGTGCTTTGTATTTCATGAGAATTTAGAAAAGAACTTTGTTTCAATGTAAATGTTATATTTTCCTAGATTTTATTTCATCTTGTTTTTTTTTAAATTGTTTATTTGAATACATTAAAGTGAGTATAGGGTTTCAATTTATTGGTTTTCTGGGAAGGAAACTAGGAGATCTCAAATGGTTTCTCTTAGATTTCATTTCCAATGCTCAATTAATGTCCTGTTGGTCGTATTTTTTTACAAATTGTTATGTGTGTTTGTCAATCCACATTTATTAGGCAATTGTGTTGATTGAATATAGAGTTGTGTTGCTAAACTTAGTAATTACATTGAAGGAATATATCAATTACATTGAATACTTATGGAAATTGTGCATCTTACCCTCATGTATAATATGAAAATGGAAGAAATGAAAAAGGGGAAGACCACTTCTCCTTTTCAAAGTTGCACATTTAGAAGGAAGATGTCCCAATAGGCTCAAGTGGTGACCTAACCACTAAATAGGATAGTGATCCTTTACTAAATATGTAATTTTCAAATGGGAATTTATAATGAGATAATAAATGTAGATTAGGGATTTATATGCACTTAGAAATGAAATAGGAAATAAGATGCTTTTGTTGATCCCTAAGTTTTGTTGTCTATTAGTGTCTTACACTTAGTCATTTTTTAGGCAATGTTGGTCGATCATCACTGTGACCGAGCCATCTAGTAAAGGTCGAGTTATGTCTAGACTTGTATCTTGTACAATTACCAACCAATAGTTACTGTCGAGAAAGTCAGAGGTCACTGAGTACTTCAGTAATAGTCGAGTAGTTTTATGCTGAGTTGTGTAGATATATCAGTGTCAAGCTCCAGTAAATGAAGAACAATTAATGTCGAGTGACATAGACTTCATATCCTGAGCAAGCCAGATTTGACATATGTGTTTGTAATGGCACAAACACTAAGGTAAACCATTTTGGCCGATATCTATACAATATTTAATGTTTGTTGAAGAAACTACGAAGGTAATTATGCCTTAGATTTGTAATCATTGATCCCTATGTAATCTATGTAGCCTATCAGATTTAGGGAATGCTTAAGCGGCATAAGTAGAAAATCTAGATCGTTGATCTTCATCTAGGGAGTTATTTTTTTGTCTATATAAGATGAGATCTGAACCCTAAAATGATGTATGAGTAAGAAAGAGTATGGAAAGAATATGAAGGATCTCATATATAGAACATAGAAGCATTTTGATATAGGCAGAGATAAGTAAAAGTGACCAAGTAAGGTAGTGAAGGACATAACAGAGATATATCTAATTGTGAAGATCAAATAAGTATTGGAAGGAGAAGATCTATTATTAGCATCATAGTGCAAACTGAAGGATCAGGTACTGAGACATTCTAATAGGCGAATTAGGTTAAATCTCTTAACATAGTGGTCCTAACAGGCCTAAGTAAATCTCTTAACTGAGTACTTACTTTTTTGTAAGTTTAAATCCTTTTACCAAAGTAGATTGTATAAGTCTTTAAGCTCTTAGCAGAGAAGACCCCTCACAGGGTAGATCATTAGTTTATGATCAAAACTTTGTAGACCTAATAGGAAAACTTTAATAGTGCAGTAGTGAAGATTTGTGGGTGTCATCCCCACCCCAGTTTTACCTTTCAAGGGTTTCTAGGTAACCAAAATCTGTGTTATGTTTCAATTTCATGGATGAAGATTAGATTGTTAGATCTATTTCAGTATGGAATTTGATGTTTATGGTATGCAAGTAAATTTATGTCAAAATGGAATTATTAGTAGATATCTGATTCACCCCTCTCTCAGTATCTCACTTTCACATAATATATTTCCAACAATTGGTATCAAAGCTAAGTCTCTTAAAAGAAATCTAATCACTTGTGAGTTAAGGTCTTGGAGATGGAGGTTTATAAGTTGGGAAAGATCATAGAGAATCAGGAGATTGACTTTCAACTTGCACTACATCAGCTTGAAGAAGCCATAAGTGAACTGAAGAAATCCTTAAGCAAAAGGAGAGAACTGGCAATTCAACAAAATGAAACACAATATCAAGAAGAGGATAATAGAGGTCTATTTGACAATGGTAATTCTACTGAAAGTGACAAAGCTATAACAAATATACTGGAGAAAAACAACATACTAAATGAAGACATCATAAATCTGAAGAGAGAACATGAAATACAATCAATAAGACTTTATGAAGTAACCAAACAGAAAAAGAAAGTCGAAGAAGACAAGACAATGGTTGAAGAAGAAAAAAGACAAATGTCTATAAGACTTGATGAAAGAACATGTGACATGAAAAGGCTGAAAAACAATCAATTGGACTTGGTGAATCAACTATTACTTGCTAATCAAGAGTTGAGCAGGAAAGATGTGGAAATCACAAATTTGAGATCTGAAAATAACCAACTGAAGAATGAACTAAGATCAAAAAAAGAACTCAATGAGAGGATAAACAAGCCTAATGAAGATGTTAAATACTTTGGAGAATTGTTAAGGTCACCTAGAAGATCTAGTGATACTTCTAGACTTGGACATGATGAGCACTTGTCATCCACTAAAGAAGGAGAATCATCAAAGAGTGGAGAACATAGGAAGTCAAAGAACAAGAAACCTACATGCCATCATTATGGAAAGTCAGGACACACAACAAACATTTGTAGAAGAAAAAATGGTAAGCCCAATCCTAAACCAAAGTTCAATGGAAATTGCTTTAATTATAAGAAACATGGACATCAGGCACATGAATGCATGTCAAAGGTTAGTAATCCACCTACCTCACCTAGATTTCAAGGACATTATTTTAACTGTCAAAAATATGGTCATATAGCATAAGAGTGTAGATCTAAAGCTAAGTGGACATCCAATAAGTAGACTAAATCACCTAGGAAAGGTAACACATACAATTGGGACTACAATACATGGTATACTTGTCATTATTGTAGAGATTATGGTCATATTGGAGTAAACTATTTGAAGACACATTTCAAAGGAAAATCCAAGAGTTGGATAAGAGAAAGTCTGGTCTGTTACAAATGCAACAAAATTGGTCACATAAAAAGAGATTGCAAAGCACATATACCAAGCAATGAACAAGTCAAGAATGAAGAGATTGTTGAATAGATGAGAAACCAGATGAACAAGACATTGAAAATGAAAGAAGAAGCAAGTAGTAGTGGAGCCAGTGAACCTGAGGTCAGCCAATCCAATGTATCAGGTGACCACACTACCTCAAACTAAGCAAATAGGGTATGTGTGGAACTGAATCTCACAATGCTTTATTTTACATCAGTTCCTAACATTTGATAGGTTAAAGTCCATATCTGAATAAATTAAGATGCATTAGGATAGATTTGAGAAGGAATTCATATTGTATATTTGATGTCGAGCATTAGTATTTTAGTCCATAGTGTCTGAGTCACTAGTATATGTCGAGCTCCTATGATAGCCGAGATGTGATATGTACTGAGCTGAAACTGAATGTTAGTATTTAACGAGCTCATGTTTACTGAGTTAGCATAAGAAGGCCGAGATAGCTATATACATATACTCAATGTACATATTATTTAATGAAGCCCTAATCTGACCTATAAAGCACAATGTTATCATTTACTCTCATTTCACTAGCTATTTGAGAGCTTGCTGAGCGATTTCAAAGTGGTTAACTAGAGCTATTTGTGCTAAGTGTAATTTGCAAAGATCTCTACAGCGTGTCATCGACAAACATCTAAGAACTGTTAGAACAAGGTATTTACTAAGCAACTTGAACTCATATTTTGAGCCCTAAACTTTTGGAGATATGGCATCTTCATCATCTTCTGCAACCGTGAAGCAAGGAAAGGAAATATTAAAGGTTCAACTTGTAAGGAACGATGTGTGCAAGCCGTAGAAATTTCAAGCCGTTCTTGAAAGTGTGGTGAAGGGAGATCTCATGGGTGCCCTGTCATCGATCCCTCCTAGGGTCCTGATGACTAATGATGTATGCACATGCTACATGTGCAAGATAGGAGAAATAAGAGACTACGAGTTAAGAGAAGCATATAACAAGCTATGCAATAATGGTGTGTTGAAGGCTGAATACCAGAAGGTTGTCGAGCAAGGGTTAGTACATGTTCTTGATTTCCCATAGAATTTTAAGATTAAATGGATAAATATTATGTTGAGTCAAACACATGACATGAAGATATGGTTGGAGGGTGGACCGGTTAAGATAACAAAGGAAATGATATATCGAGTCACCGGTTACCCTAGTCTTTCAGGGAAAAAGACAATGAGATGCCAGAGTAAGGAAATTATTCAAGCAAACACTCAGGCAGTATGGGAACAAAAGAGGGATGACTATCTCTACAATCACTGATCCATAAATTAATTTTCTAGTGAGAGTGATTTCTCACAAATTCTACCAATCTAGCAGGCTAGACAATGTTCCTTGTATAGTTGTTGACCAGGCATGGAAAATGGTGAAGAAAGATCATACTTATGATCTTTCTGAGCTATAATTGATCCAACTTGTTGAGAACCTCACTTCTATTAGAAAGGTAAAGAATTCAATGTGTAAGTTTGGTTCTCTGCTCACTTGTCTATTCATCTATGTTCAGAATAGCTTTCCCACCATTGGTGATGTTGTATGGAAAAAGGATCGACTAGTCACCCTGCAAATAAATGAGTTTATTGATCAGTTAGGAGATAAATTTGAGAGTGTGATGGACATTTATTTTATGGATTTCAAAAAGAAAATGAGGAAGAGGAGTAGGATTCAAGTATCCCTAGTGGAAAAATATTATAATTATATATGTTTCTTAGTAGATACCAAATTCACTTATATTCTCAGGTAGTTACACTGAGGGTATCATGGATTAGGCCATTACCTTATGAGGTCAATATAAATGAGACAAAAGCAGCCATAACTTCCCTAATAGCTGAGGAAATAGATAGAAAAGCTAAAACCTTTGGGACTTATGAGGAGGCTAAGTCCAAGATAACCATGGGGTTGAAATCTGCAACCATGGAGAGAAAAAGAAAGAAGATATTTAAGAACCTAGAGAAGATGATAGATGAAGGAGAAGAGGAAAATGGACCTCTTGAACTAACACAAGGGTTAGGAGAGGATAAGTCTAGTGAATTAGAAGGAAGTGAAGATGAGGAGATTGAAATCACAAAGAAAGGCAAGAAGGCATCAGTTGCCAAGCTGAGCAAGAAACAACTGAAGAAACCAAAACCCACTCCTCTTGTAGTACTTAATTAGACTAATAACAAGGGCAACTTCCATTGTCACAGCTGTCAAGCCGTAAAAAAATACTCTTGCATCAGGAAAGAGGAAACTAGTTTAGGCTAAGGCTGTGCTGAGCAACATAAGGAAGAAACCAAGAAGGAAGCTAATTTTGGAGAAGTATGATAATGATGAGGAAATAGATACCGATGAGGATACTAAGAAGAAGGCACCATCACAAAGGATACAATTGACTATGGTTGAGATATGCCACAATATCAAGAGCACTGCTAGATTAGCAGGCTTTAAACAAATAAACTTTGAAAAATTGAGCAATAAGGATAAGGAGAAAGTGGAGGAGGCTATTCTTGAGATGTTGTGTACATTTAAAATGACACCATTACAGATGGGGAATCTTATCCCTGAAGAGTTATACAAAATAATAGATCAGAAATGGCAGTATACCATGATGACTAAAAAATAAATAAGGGAGAGCACTCTAGCTCAAGTCATGTCTGATTTATCCCTTGATTATATAAAGCAATTTATGGAGTAGTATAGAAATAGGTTTGATCCCAAGCTTCAAGCATACTACATTCTAAAATATAAGGTTGAAGATATTGTGCAACAAAGCACAAGGTTGTGGAAGATTATCTTTGGACTAATAGTTGACAAGATTTCACAACCGAGTGAAGGCAAATCCAGTAAAGTGGAATTGGATAATAAGGAAGATCTAGATGAACCACAAAATGAAAAGGAAGAAGCAGGACATAAGTCAAAAGTGAGTGAATCATAGGATGTGATCAAAATTATGGATATCACTAAGGATACCCCAATAAAAAAAAATGTATTGACTGAGGAGGAAATTCAGAAACAGATACTTGCCAAGGCAGCCTCAAATAAGTTTCTACCAAGCACCAGTACTAAATCAGGTACAATATTTTCTAGGGATTGAGAGTACATCAACTATGGGTACTATACCATTAAGTCCTCATACGGTCAGAGTTGAACATCAAGCCCCACAGAGTACCAGTGTCGAGAAACAAGACAAGTTGGAAATCACACCTATGAATAGACCTGTCGAGGAGGAAAAGAAAGAACAAACCGAGGAGATTCTTAAAAAGAAAATAGTTGTAACAAGTCCTCATGTGGAGGAAAAATAAAATATTGAAAAAGAGAAAGAAAAGGAAAAACTAGAGCCTAAGGAGAAAGAGGCCATTAAAGCTCTTATAAAATTGTCGAGTGGGAATACACCAAGAAAGAAATCACAAAAGAAGAAGGAGAAATCACTTGGAACACAGGTTACACATGATGAAGTTATATTGATCCCTAAGTTGGACACTAAGAACTTAATATATGAGAAAATGCAAATATTGCAAGATCTCTTGAAGAAGAAGAGAAAACAAGAAGAGCTAAGAAGAGAGCATCATCAAAAGCAAGTCTTGCGTGAGGTTAAGGGTATTTTTATTAAATCTTTTGAAATGGATGATCTGAATGAGTCATCACCTATCTTGGAGCAACTTGTAAAAATTGTTAAGAAGGTGAATAGTGATGATAGTGAGTCAAATGATAAGCTTATGCAGTGGTCTAAGAGAAATTTTGAGACCGAGGTACTAGAAAAGGTTTCCACTGACATTACAGTGAAACAAGTAGAACTTTCCGCCTTAGTGACTAACTTAGAGGAAGTTGTACAGAATTCACACTCTCTGCACAAAAATTTATGTAATGTTGAAGAGTTCACTAAGGATAATCAAGATTTGATTGACAAACTACAATTAGATTTAAAGTCGACTAGTCATTCATTGAGCATGGATGCAAGTTCCAGCTCCATCCACTTCACCAGATTGTTGCATGCCCAAGGAAAATTAGTAGAGTTGATGGCTAATGATGGAAGAATAAGGGCAAGGCTAATTTCAATTGAAATAATGATGACACCTCCTCTTGAGGTTATGCAGAAGGAGTTAGCCATGACAAAGGAGTTAGTGCAGTGAGACCCTCATCTCTCTATTGTCGATACCCTAGTGGATCTAGCTACTCAACTAGAAATTAAGTCACAGGTTTTGGAGTCTGTAAGGTCCAGATGGGACAATGCATTGGGTATGATAATGCAGCTCCATAAATTATTTTTTGATAAATACTTTAACACCCCTACACCCCAGCAGCTTCAAGTGACAAAAACAAGGGGGAAGTGACATGACATAGAATATATAAAGGGGGAATGTATGCCTTGATAGATTTCAATAGCAGGAACATGTGTAATGACAAAGGGACATGATAGAAAAGAATGAGTGAACTACAATGCTAGATACAGAGGAATACAGGGAAGGAATTTATATCATGGTATGACATATTATTTTGCAATATATATAATCAATTGTAAAAGAGTCTTATGTATATGTATATGTAGACCGAGTCAAGTTTGAGGAGGAATTTTCTTATTACTAAGTACTCATGTAATGTAATGTAAATGTCACGACAAAGTGTTTTTGCCACTAATGTCAAAGGGGGAGATTGTTGATCCCTAAGTTTTGTTGTCTATTAGTGTCTTACACTTAGTCATTTTCTAGGCAATGTTGGTCGGCCGTCACTGCAACCAAACCATCTAGTAAAGGTTGAGTTATGTCTAGACTTGTATCTTGTACAATTACCAAATAGTAGTTACTGCCGAGTAAGTCAAAGGTCACTGAGTACTTCAGTAATAGCCGAGTAGTTTTATGTTGAGTTGTGTAGATATATCAGTTTCGAGCACTAGTAAATGAAGAACATTTAATGCCGAGTGTTAGAGACTTCATATGCCGAGCAAGCCAGATTTGACATATGTGTTTGTAATGGCACAAACACTAAGGTAAACCATTTTGGATGACATCTATATGATATTTAATGTTTTTTGAAGAAATCATAGAGGTAATTATGCCTTAGATTTGTAATCATTGATCCCTATGTAATCTATGTAGCCTATCGGATTTAGGGAATGCTTAAGCGACATAAGTAGAAAATCTAGAGCGTTGATCTTGATCTAGGGAGTTATTTTGTTATCTATATAAAATGACATCTAAACCCTGTATGAGTAAGAAAGAGTATGCGAAGAGTATGAAGGATCTCATATATAGAACAAAGAAGCATTTTGATATAGGTAGAGATCAGTAAAAGTGATTGAATAAGCAGTGAAGGATAAAATAGAGATATATCTGATTAAGAAGATCAAATAAGTATTGGAAGGAGAAGACCTATTATCAACATCATAGTGCAAACCAAAGGATCAGGTACTAAGACATTCTAATAGGTGAATTAGGTAAATCTCTTAACAGAGTAGTCCTAACAAACCTGAGTAAATCTCTTAACCGAGTACTTTGTTGTAAGTTTAAATCCTTTTACCAAAGTAGATTGTATAAGTCTTTAAGCTCTTAGTAGGGCAGCCCCTCATAGGGTAGATCATTAGTTTATGATCAAAACTTTGTATCCCTAACATGAAAACTTGAATACTGCAGTAGCGAAGATTTTTGGGTGTCATCTCCACCCTAGTTTTACCTTTCAAGGGTTTATGGGTAACCAAAATCTTTGTGTTATGTTTCAATTTCACAGATGAAGATTAGATTGTTAGATCTATTTTAGTATTGAATTTGATGTTTATGGTATGCAAGTGGATTTATTTCAAAATGGAATTATTAGTAGATATCTGATTCACCCCGCCCCCCCCCCCCCCCACCCCCCTCTCATTATCTCACTTTCCCATAATAGATTTTCAACATCTTCAAATCCAAATAATAGACAGATGGAATCCTAAAAATTACATCTAATCACTATTTTGACATCATGAAGTTGTAACATGTCTCCTTGTCAAAAAATTTCTAGATCTAGAGGGTACACAATGGTTGACTCTTTCTATACCCAAGTATAGAGAGAATCAAACATTTTGTACACTGGGTTTCTACCCAAAACTTACAAGGATGCTTTGAATGTTCTCAATTTTCTTAAAAAAATTATGACAACTCTATCACCTATAGCTACACATAGAAAAATGAGGAAAAGGCTAGGTAAATAGGGTTTTCCTTAGTCAAAACCCTACTTAGGATTCAACCTTGAAAATGAAAGGAAATTACATAAAGGAAAGTATGTAAAAAGGTAAATGTTTGATTCATCTTGCTTAAACCCTCATGGATAGATGTAGGAATCACTCATACTCATGAAGATGCTTGGATGTTCTTGGAATCAAGAAGTTGACCTTGAAATGTAGAATAGGAATCAATGATGCCCTTAAAAATGCATGGATCTATGAATGCCACTCCTAGATCTTCAATGTAGATATGCTTGATAATAACTTGCAATGAAGAAGAGATGAATGCAAATAGAAAGAAGAGTCTTCTTGCTTGATTGATAATTCCTCTACTTGGCCATCATGTGAGATAAAATTGCTTCAATGGAGAGTATTGAATTGAAATAGATTAGAGAAACTAGATCTTGGATGCTTTGGACTTAAAATCTTAAATCCAATTTCCTAATAACTCAATTGCTTGAATGATTTTTTATTATGAATTGTTGAGGATAGTAATTGTATACGTTGATATGTAAAATTAATCTTAGATATACAACCTATGGGAAGCTTAGTGAATGTGAGACCTCATGCATTTTCACTGAGAAACCTATGGAATTTTAGAAGTCAAATCTTCATTTTTATGCAGAGGGGAAAGGGGGAGAAGTGTAACTAATCTACTTTAAGGGGATATGCCAAGCTTTTGGAACACTTTAAAATTCAAATGCATAGGCTATTCCAAGGAAAAAAATCTTGAGGAAACTTTACTACTACTATGCATTTAGGAACAATTACAAATATATGAAAAACCTTTCAAAATGTGACATAAAGTGAAACATACAATAACATTCATAGAATAGAAAATATTAATGCATAGTCCACTCAGTAAATATTAAAGATGAGCTCACTAAAGTTAGATTCAATCTTTAACTAGCATAGAAATCATAAATGAACAATAAATCTATAAATATCAAAGGGCTAGAAGCACGATTGATTGTATTAATATTGATTCAATTACACAAAATACAGTTTGAGGCTTTCAAAAGTATCTTTTCATATATCTATCAAAGTCCTCTATTCTATCAAAAAAGGTCCCTATTACAATATAAGATTTACATATATATAAGCTAAGGCACCGCCTGATTTCCCTAATGAAGAGTAGTTGTAAAACTATCAGGCATCCAACCTTGTGAAGCCAAGAAGTTCCAAATTTTGTCACTGGCCCTAAGAAAATGCTACCTAGCCCTTAATCTGTTAATAGGATTAGATCCTCCATTACTACACTCAATTAATAGCTTATCAGATCAAATTTTTCTAATATGCTCAACTACCACCCGAGATCGGATTCACCATTAATTCTCTTAGCTACTTCATGAGAGAAAGCCTAAACTAAAAGAAAACAAGCTCGTGGACACAAGACATGTGGAAACCTTTTTATTTAGCTGAGAGACAACACGTGGAAGACAATCGTAAACCTTCCTTTAAAGAAAATACTAGACTCTTCCAAAGGTCTGTGAGATGGCCATGTGGTAGACAGGCATGAAAGATGGTCTTGAAAGAAAATTGGACTCCCTCAAATATTTGTGAGGCAACCATGTGGCAGATTGTGTGATGAGGATATAACTTTATGCAATGTATGATCCCACCAACAAAAATAAAAAGTGGCTAGTGCCTTGATAGAACATGTGGTACCCAAGTGGATACTTTCAATAAAATAGAAAGAAGCTTAACTCAAAAATGTGTTGTGATGCCAAGTGGCAAGCACAAAAAGTAGCAGAGCTTTTACTGATAAAGAAATAAGGCCCTTCTCAAAATACACTTTGCATTGACAAGTGGCAGACATGCATATCTTTGTAAACAAAACACATTGCGAAATGGAATTAAGCCTTAGAAAAATATTCTAACTCAATGATATAGTGAATTTTAATTCACAGTTCTAGCGACTTTGAGGGGAGTCCTGCCTGCAGGATGTGAGAACCTTTCAAAATTGTGACTTCACTTACCATTACCTTAAATTCTCGCTTAGAGGAGTTAATCAATATCATCCTATAAGGGGAGCCACTCATTCTCTGAAGGCAATACCCAAATCTTCAAGCATTGGGCCTCCTGGTCTAATTCAATCAACTTTTGGAAAGATGTAGAACTAAGGTCGTTGAAATATATCTCCAACAAAATTTGAAGTTGAATGAGTGGATGAAGAAAATTTTCAAATTAATCAACCTTTGGATTAGCCTAGATCACTTAGAGATTGGTCTGACTAAATTATTGATCAATTGAGGTATCCAAATTGTTAGGTTGCAACATGAACTCATCTACATTGATAGGGGAAGGCAAGCCATATTTATCAATCTCTTTGAAACACCCCTTCACAACTACAACCACAGACTCTAGATTAGATAATTCAACATGAATCCCAAGAGTGGCTTTATGGAAGTTGATGATTGTATTGGTATGACTCATTGTGTCCTTGCAATCTGCAAAACTAGCTCCCACAATATCCTAATCTAATGTAGCATATAGCCAACTTGAAAGTTGTTGTGCACTTGGAACTTTCGGCTTCACAAAATTATAAAATTAAGTGATAATGGAATTGACCTTAGCACATAAAGAATGAGCCTCCTTAAATAATTGAAAGGTAGGTTTGAAAGAATAAATGAATTATTTTACCTTTTCCCATTCGACAGAAAGAATATCTTTAAAAAATGGAGTGAAATCCATAGGGGGAGGAGGAGGCACCTAAGGGTTGTTGTACAGGAGCTTATTTTTTGCTTCCACTAGACTCAGCTTATTTGAAAACTCCTCTTTTTTCTTTACATTACTCAATTTATACTACAAGGTTGCCATTTTCATGCTTTAATCCTAGACTTGTTTGCTAGTTTGGGCTAAGATATCTTTCTCCTTGGTCGGAGCTTCTTCTAGCTTACACTTTTGTTCCTCTACCTTAGATAGTTTATCATTCAAGCCTTTAAGCTCACCTTATTTGGTGCTATGTTCCTAAGTTAGGAGACCATGGGAGGTGCTCAACTCTTTGACCATGAATTCATTCTCAATTGACACTACTTTCATCTAATCTTTAACCAGTATGGTGTCAGGGATATTGTCTTGTAAAAGGAAGAGCTCATTTTATTTCTCTTGTTGTTTCTTCAAGTGCTTTTCTTTTACTTCTTGTTCCTTTTGAATTTCATCTTTGTGTCCCACATCTACAATTGTAGTCCATCCTTTTCTATTTTCTCTTGTTGCAAGGATGACTAAAGCCATGAGATTTCTACCTCCAAAGACTTCTCCCTTAGAAAGAGGTGATCATTTTTTTCTTTTACTTTCTCCAACTTAGTGTAATTTTTATTTAGCCTCCATTCCTTTTTTATATAGTTAGAGGAGATGATCCTTTGAGCCTCATTATCCAACACTACTATGTCTTCTAGCCATGTGGATTCTAAATTTACCCCTACAACTTGAATTGTATAATCATTTAGTCCCATTTGACTAGTCAACTTTATTACTTTTGGGGCAAGGGATACGAACATCATATGTTGGTGCTCCTCATTGTAAAATATTTGCACACTGGGTTCTGTCGAATTTCATACATCCTTCACCTTTCTCTTTTGTGTCCTCTAAGACCGGGAAAGCCTAGTAAAAATTGCTTGTTGCTTCAACTCTGAAAATGATGGGATGAATTATCCCACAAAAGGGAATCCAGGCGGAAGGGTGTATGGGATTTGAATGATGGTGAACTATGATTAGGCTTGGAGAGGCATGGCCATAGTAGTAGAAGAGAATGAAGGAATCCCTTGCAGAGGTTGGGTTGGGGAAGTGAGTGTGGGGGTTATGGTTTAGGATACCAAAGGACCCAGGTTGTATCAAAATTTAGCTCTCTATTGACCACCAATGTAGAGAAAGGACTAGCAACAAAAGAAAATGAAGTAATGGAAATGGATTCTACTTATGTGAATGAGGAGAATACCACTATACTAATAGGTGCACTTTGTGAGATTGATGGAAATTGGGATAAAGATAGTGCAATTACAGAGGAGACTACAGTTATAGTAAGCAATGGAGCAGAGGAAGTAGTGGGAAGAAAGAAGCAACGAGAGAAAAATAAAATTGAGTAGAGAGAAGAGGGGAAGAAAAAATTACCTTTACCGAGGACGAGGCTAGTGCGGTAGTAATAGGATTAATTATTTGAACACCCCTCATAACTTTGGTAGTATTTTGTCTTTTTGGCAGCAGGGCCTATTGAGAGGTGAAAATATCATCACCTCTCTTCCTAACCACTTTTTTCTGAGGCTTCTTTGTAGTTTCATGATAATTTTAAGCTCGAGTAAATGGGGGAGCCTATGGTTGCACCTCTTGTATAGAAACAATTTTCACCTCATTAGTTCTTCCTTCCCAGGGCTCATACTCCTCTTCCACTGAATCTCCATCATTAATTTTTTTCCATATTTCCTCAAATTATTCATCAGTGGGAATATTCCCAATACTTGTGTGTGGTTGCATAATCTCCTACTTGTATATCCAAAAGGCCAATCTTTTATCATCCAACCAGGAATCTTCTTCCATTTTCCTTAAAAGGTTAGCTATTATTTTCTTTGAAGGGTTTGCGATACCAACTACCTTATAGAAATTATGTGAAGGGGCATGCTTAATTCTAGGAACCTTGGCAAGATTAATGTATAGGCTTGGATCTTCCACTATAGGGATCATACACTTGTCCCAATACTTGTGAGGTATGTGCTTAATATAAATTTTCCTCCTTGATAGGTAGGTATCAAGATCAAAGTTTCGCTTATCATCAATAAGTAGGAGCCTAATCTAGAGAAGCTTGGAAGTAAGAACTCCCTCTATGTCAAGCCTTCTCTCCACTATGAAGGGACCTAGGGTTTTCTTATTGGGCATGATAAAAGTATCATACCTTCCTACACCTATGTAGAAATCTATAATAACCATATGTCTCAAAAATTCCAGAGCTGGGGTGCAATGGGACACATAGAATGGCAGGCAGAAGGGCTCCTCAGTGAAGCCATGAACTTGAATCATAGAAAAATATGCACTTGAGAACCACTCACAGTGAGGGATACATGTGGTCCTTAAGACATCCTAGGACCTATTAATGTATGCTAGGACCCCTTAGGACTAGTTACGACACTTAGTACCCCTTAATACATCCTAGGTCAAATTTATGTAATCATATATCCTAGGACCCCTTAGGACCACTTATGAAAACATAGGACACTTTAAGATATCCTAGGACCCATTGATGTATCCTAGGACCCCTTAGGACTACATAAGACACCTAAGACCCCTTAAGACATCCTAGGACCCCTTAATGTATCTTAGGATTCCTTTTGATCCACCAATGTGTTCTAGGACTCGTTGACACTCATTAATGTATGTTAGGATCCCCTAGGACCCATTAATGTATCCTATGACCCATTAATACATATGAGGACCCCTTAGGACTGCTCAAGGCACCTAGAACCACTTAAAACATCCTAGTTCCATCCATATCTCATCTTTACCCACTAATTACCCTCTCTCTCTCTCTCTCACACACACACACACACATCTCTCTCCCTCTAATTAACCTCTTTCACTCTCTCCCCTCCCTCCTCTCACCATCTCTTCCCCCTATTTACCCTCTCTCTACCTCATGTCTCTCACCCTCTCCCCCTTCTATCTCACCTCTCTCTCTAACATGTCCCCTCTATATTTCCCTCTCTCTCACATTCTCTTAAATATATATATATAGACACGCACACACACACACACACACACACATATATATATATATACATATATATAAACATATATTAAATTTACATACATATGTCCATATATGTGTATATGGCTTTATATTTTTAATGTTTAAAAACCTAATCGGGTTTTTAAACATTAAAAACATGTCATATTTTTAAACATTAAAATACAATCATGTTTTTAAACATTAAAAACACGTTGTATTTTTAAACATTAAAAACATGATCACATTTTTAATTATTAAAATCACAACCACACTTTTAAACATTAAAAATGTCACTGTGTTTTTAAACATTAAAAACATGATCACTTTTTTAATGTTTAAGACGAGATCATATTTTTTAATGTTTAAAACATGATGATGTTTTTAATGTTTAAAATTAAAAAATGTGATCGGGTTATTTGAATCTAGGCTTGGCAATTACTGAACTATATCCTGATTAGGTTATTTGAATTGTTACTCAAAATAACAGCATGCAGCACAATAAGCACAAACAAGAAAAGATTGCACATTTATAGGTCCAATTAATACTACCTTATAGGTTTTGTTAATTGACATTTCATTATTGCATTCATTTTTAGATTTCATTATTGTACTCTTAGTATTGATCACATTTCAAATTTCAAAATTCATAACTGATCATTACATTTTGCATTCAAACTGAACATAGTATACAAGTGTCTTTTCATATTTCATATTTCTTGTCAATAATTGAGTACATATGCAGAATTAAAAGTATGATAGAAGTATGAAATAGGGGTCCCATGCATTGCCTTGTTGTCAGTGTGTTGTCAGCTGGTGTCTGCCAAGTCCTAGGTCTTTAGGTCCAAGTCTTCATCTGCATTTGGTTTAGGTTTCTTACCTACATGAGAGAGAAAAAATGTTGTTAGATCCTGTTGGATCTAAGCAATGCATGAAATAAAAACAAAATACAATGATAATCAAATTTTCAATGTTGCATACCAATCTGGTAAATTCAATGCAATAAGGAAATGTACATCTACACTCACTGAAAGGTAGTATTAAAGGGACTTGTTTTCTAAACATGAAACATTTTACTATTAATGATTATTCTGGTGTATGTTATTCTTTTTATTAACCAGCTATCCTGAATTAAAGGGACTTAGTGTTTCCAATTGAGAAACCTTTTTCAGAAGTTGTAGTACCTTGATAGATTAGTGAACATAATGGTCTAAATGTTGATTCACAAGTGTCATTTTGGCATTTTTCATAAACTAAGTTGTTTATTATGTTCACTAATCTAACAAATTCATAATGTTGTTTTTTGAGAGCTTAACAGAATATTTTGCAGTGTTTCAAGCTGACTGGTTTTTACATTTAGTTAAAGAAAAGACATGCAGAACAAGAAAAAATTTCACAAAGTGCTAAAGTGTTTTAGAACAGTCATGATTAAATGCCAAATGCAGTTACATAATCACTGGTATAATATATCTTTTTTGATTCAAAAGTACAAATTCAATAATATCATTATTGTTTCTAATTACAGAAGGAATGCTAAAGAATTATGTTTTAAAGTGTCATAAAATGTTTACAAAATGTATCTTTGAGTGTCATGAGCCCATGCTCGAACTTCATTGATAATAAACAAACATTTTTACATCTTATTGCATTTCTTTTACGAATTCAGATTCAGCATTAAAAGAGAATTATATTTAGGCCTGGTAATTTGTGCCAGTAAGTCTTGGAATGTTCTTTGTTTTCAATATTGACTACATTTCAAAGTAACTATGATTATTCATCAGTGGTGTTGAAGAAAATAACATGACTACTGCATTACAATAACAGTGACTGTACTAGTAAAATGTGAGTTCTTATTATTTATTTCTGGCTAAGACCTGTGAAGCTCAAACAGAGGAGAAAATGATAGTGGCTGTAAAATGAAGGGACTGATACAGTGTGCATGATGGTTTGAGTTCAAAACAAAGTATGACAACAGTGGCAAAATATATGCAAAATAGTTAAAATGAATAGTTTAGTACACATCTACAATGGGGCCTTTAATTGTGTAATTATTTTTTCAAGTTGTGAGTGTTATTCATTTTATAAAAATTTTAACAAACATTTGCAGCCAAGTCATATGAAAATTACAAATTCATCAAAGAAATCAACTGAAGGAGTTCATATTCAAAACAACAAAGCATAAGTCACTACATTTTATCAAATGTACATGTTTGTAAGCAGAGTAAGGTGACTAGTGTTCAAACTATAATGACAGTGCAGGCTTCATGAATCGGCTAGCAAACAAAATGGATTTTCATTTATGTGTCAACAAAACATCAGAAAAACATCAGTCGTACATGCTACTGAAAGAAAGGAAAAATAGAGATACAAGATGTTCTAAGCTACCAACAAGTATACAATGGACAGAAAGTGGAACTTATCTTCATTTTTTTATTCGAAGCTTGTGTCTGTTGTTTATCTTTCAATCATAGTTTAGTCAGCTTGATAGGGCCAAAGCTTACGACTGAAAGATGTCATTGCTTAAAACTTGATATATGTTTCTCATCTCTCAGTCACAGCTTTGGTTGTCCAAGTTGACTGTAGAGAACTTGCACATGGTGGTATGTTGTCAAAAGTTTTTAGTTAGCTTGGTAACAATCTCAAGCTAAGATTGAGAGATGTCTTAGCTGAGGCCAAGTCCCATATCTCAGTCACAGCTTGAGCCTTGCCAAGATAACTGAAGGGTATTCATAGTCATGGTGTTGTCAAAGAGGCAAGAAAACCCACATCAGTAATGTGGTGTAAGAAATATAATTTCATGCTAGAATCTGCCAGTAGAAAAGAGTTCAAGGTTTACTAGTCGAAACTAAGATTGAAGGAAAAAGAACTCAAGCTCGAAGCTAAGTTATAACCATGTGTAACTTCATGTTAAAAGACTCAAAACTTGTGAGCTATTCACAGCTTCGAGTCGAGAAGTGAGTTCAAAATCCAAGATGCATTCACAATCACAAGTCGTGAGCTTAATGCAAGGAACAGTCAAAATACCTAGAGGTTGAGAGTCAAGTAGCAGTCTCAGCCATGTGCATCAAGCAGAGGTAAAAATCTACAGTCACCAAAGCTATAACTGGTGATAAATGGAGTTTGAGACACGGAGTCACAATTTTGGTTTGACTTTGAGCTCGAGTCTAAAAGAACAAACCGTGACCTATGATTCAAAACTGCATGCCAAAAGGAGAACCGAGGTCAGACATCAATTACAGGATACAAGGTAAATGATAGCATCAGTCGACTCAAAGAGAAATACATAGTGATTTACCTATTAGAGGTCGAGAAGCTCGAGACCAAAGCCAAGTTCCTAGCTTCATGTTGAAGCAACAGTCATATGTTGAGAATGAGAAAATCAAAACTCCAGTCAACTAAAGTGAACCCGAGTTCTACAAGATGTAGCCCGCAGTTCAAATCTCATGCCAGAATGAAGACTATTGAAGACATAGAGCTCTTTGTTAGAAAACCCAAGCATGAAACACATTTTTCCATTATTTTCCTGTTGTTAGGGTTTCATCTTTCCCTAATTCTTCTCTGGGAAGAAAATGATAACACCAAATTCAAGAATTGAAAGTGGTTTTAATTTCTTGGAGTCCGCACTGTAATTGCATTGAAGATCATTAATGCGGATGTCCACATCTGCAAACCTCGAGAAGAGCAACAGTGCCAATAGTTCCACCTCACTATTTCATAACTGAGACTTTCGCATTATGCAACAAGTGGATTGAGTAGTCATGTCGACTATTCCTCATGTTGCATGTTGTTATACTTAGTGATTTATTTATAAGTTAGAGGTTTTGAAATAGTGTAGATTATTATTTAATTTTGAGTTTTTATTCAAAATTAAATAATTCAAATATTGGTTAAGCATTATAAAAAGGATTTCTATCCTTTATTAAAGCCAATATTTAGGGCACTAATTAGGGAGTCTTCATAGGCTAAGTTCTTGGCACATTTTTTTTGGCCAAATTAGGGCAGTTTATTAAGGCTTTCATTTTCGGATTTGAGGCTAGGGCTTGGTATAAGACTAATTTTTGTGATCAGAATAAGAGGTTGCGAGTTTTGGAGAGAGGGCATATAGTGAACTTATTATTCCTAAATGTTTTGGAGACCATTTTTGTAACCACATTATTAGATTTTGAGGAGAATAAAGCAGATGTTTCATTGGCTCATACATTGGGAGTTTTGATTTTATGATCCTATTTTAATCTTTGTTTGCAAGTGTTATTTCCATTGTTATCCAAGAGAAGTGAGTGCATCTATATTCCTTCTTAAGGTGATCAATTATTCAAAACCTTGTATGGAAAATGTATGTTTGTTGACTATTTGTGGTTTAACCCTAATAGTAAAATCTGTTAGCCTATATGTTGAACAAAGATTTGAAGTGTCAAGCCTTTGATATATGAGTTGGAGTTACTATTTTATCTTTCCAACAAAGTTTGAATCTATTCTTGGTGTATCACCCTATCTATTTTTAGTTTAAAGTTTCCTTCTTCCCTTTTCCCACTAAGTTACAAATCAAGAGGTGATATTCCATATTAGATAAGAACGGGCCTAGAATCTAGAGAATCCTCCTCATTCAAAGTCCACCCACAACTTGAGGAGATTTCCATTGTTAGGATAGAGATATTGTGTAGCCCCATTGCCTGAGTTGGGGTGGTAATTCTAAACCTAAACAATTTTTGGCACACCCGGTGGGACACAAATTGCTTCTCAGGTCACTGAATTCAGTTATAGATTTGAGTGTTTATTTTAATGAGAAGAACTCCAAATAGATCAAATAAGGAGGGTTTTATGTACCAAGAGCTGCAGCCAGGTAGAAGGGGAGGTAGATCAGCCAGAAGAGGAAGGACACCAAAAGATCCAAGAGGTAGATCTTATCTATTTAATTCTGATTTTTCTTCATTTGATAATTCCATTTTTGAAGAAGAGGCTTCAAATTCAGACAAACCTGAGGTAATTATTGAGGATATCAGTTTCCCTAAAGATTTAAGTGCTCCTGATAATTCTGGATCAGAATTACCAAGTTTTGAAGATTTACCAAGAGATAATTCTATTTTTGGAGCATCTACAAGTGGTACTACAGTAACTCCTCAAAGTTTGAAAACATATCAAAGGAAGGTAATTCATCCTACCCAGCCTTCTGTTATGCCTACAATTCAGCAACAAGTACCACCAGTTCAAGCAATGGCAAGAATCTGCCATTTGTGTCATTCAATCAAGGCAGTCCTCTGAGGATTGCAAACCACAATAACATTCCATTGGCTGCTCTAAAAGGCTTGCCAACATTCACTGGAGAAGGCCAAGTAACGACCATAGAACACATCAAAGATGTTGCATCTCTTTGCAATGTTCATCATGTCATGGAAGAGGATGTAGCTTTGAAGTTATTGGCTGCATCTCTGAAGGGTAAAGCTCTTTATTGGTACAGAACCCTTCCAGTGGATAGTATTGATACCTGGGATCTTTTGGGAGAAAGGCTTTCTAATTTTTTTGAAGACAAGTTTGATAAATTATCTTTGGTGGAGCAATTAACTACTATTAAGAGGGCCCCACAAGAGGAAATGAGTGATTTCAATCTCCATTTCCAGAAGACTTGGAACAGGATTCCTGGTATGGTAAGGCCTTCAACTGAATATTCTTTCTTGTATTATTTGAAGAGCTTGAATAGTGATATCTCTATTATGATTCAATCTATGGGGGGAGTTTCTTTACCCCAAGCTTTTGATATTGCTATTAGGGTAGAAAATAGTCTTATTCAAGCAGGAAAGATAGCTCCTAGGTCACCTATGCCCTTCTTTCCTAATACTCAGTCTAATATGTCATTGGTTGTCCCACCTCTATCTATTGTCTCATCATATAAAGCCACAAAGGTAGCCCCTACAACCCCTCTAAATTAATTGCAGAGTATTAAGGACAGTCAACAAAAGATAGAGAGTTTACTGCAATCTTTTGGTAATGATTTAGTGACCCTTAAGAGGAATCAAGCACACACAAACCCTGTTGCTCAAAATCAGTTTGTTGGTTCCTCATCTCAATATCCTAATCAGCCCAATTATTAGGCAAATAGGCAGCAATTCCAAGGTAACAATAATGCAAACAGACAAAATTGGAATCAGAGGCCTAATAAGCCATATAATCCCACACCCCTTAATACTGTTAGGGATATTGTTCCAAGTCAGAATAAAATTACTATTGACTAGTGTTTTCCATGCAATCAAGGTCATGATCAGTCAACATGTTCTAATGGGGTTCTTAACCAAGCTCTTATGGCCCAAAGTGCAATGATTTCACAATAGAATGTGCCTACTGAGGAGGTACAACAACAATCAGATCAGAGTGTTTCAGACACTAGTTTCTTAAATTGGCAAGAGGAGGAGTTTTGTGGGCTAAATGATGATTCATCAATTGAATAGCAAACACCAAAGCCAAAAAGAGAGCTCTTGAGGTAGATCAATCAGCTGGTAATGTACCCTCTTCACTAGTTTCTATTTTAAAGAATCCATCTTATTCATCTAGTAAGGATCAAAATCAAAAGAGTGTTGATCGAGGTTCTCCTAGATCTCCATAAAAGGTTCAATTTTCTATTCTATTTAACATTAATGATACTATGAAGAAAATGAGTGTAACCTTGTTTGCATGGAAGGCCTTAGCTATTCCAGGACAGATTGAAATTTTAAAGGAAGAATTGTCTAAGTGGGCACCCAGTTCACAACAAGCTATACAATAGCCTCCTAGGGTGGTTTTGAATAATTCTGAGCCTCCTAAGACTTAAGAAAAGACACCTAAAGAAGAGAAGAAGCCTGTTAAAGTTCAGCAGCCAGCAGTACAAGAAGTTAAAAGGACTGTAGATTTGAAGCAATCAGTAGTGACAGTTAACAAAAAATTAGCAAATATTCAAAAGACATTAGAAAAGGAAGGTAAGAAACCTAAAAATAATAAGCCTACTCCTTTTTATGTCTCATTAATTATTGGTAATAAATTAGTGCATAATTTTATGGTTGACAGTGGTGCAACCAGCACTGTCATGCCTAAGAAAATAGCAGATTTGTTGGATTTAAAGTATGAACCTCTTGAGAAAGGTATAGTCCAACTTGATGGAACTTCAGTCAAGACCTTAGGGGTTATTAAAAATGCAAGTTTGACTTTACATTCCTGTCCAAATTTCTCAATTCCTTAGGATATTTATGTCATAGATTTTCCAACATATTTTGCTATGTGTATGTCCAAAGACTTTACAGCCAAAATAGATGGTTATTTCTCATCAGATTGGTCTCACTTATATTTCAAAACTAGATATGGTACTAAGGTAACCATAAAATCCAAATTGTTGGCCAAAGATCACATAGAACCTTACAATCCCAACCCCATCAATGCAATTTGTGTGATTATGGATCCAGATGAAGTACAAGACTATTAAGCCTATAACACACAAACTAAAGCATATCCTGATATTGTTTTAGATGAATGGGCCACTAGAAATGATTAGAATGATGATATGTTTGATGTTGGTTTTGGTAATTACATGATTTTAGAATCTGATGCAGTTTTGCCTAATTTGATAAAAGATCCAAATTCTGAATCTGAATTATCTAACCAGCTATGGGATTTATATTTTGATGGATCAAGGAATAAAGATGGTATTGGTTCAGGGGTTATGTTAGTGTCACCTGATGTGATAGGTTTTATGCTACATACAAGTTATCTTTTCCATGTTCTAACAATGTGGCTGAATATGAAAGTCTGATTCAGGGATTAGAGTGGGCAAGAAAAAGAGGAATTAAATGTTTAAGGGCATTTGGCGATAGTTAACTGATAGTAAAATGGGTGAGAGGTATCAATGCTATAAAAATGATCTTTTAAAGATGTATAAGTCCAAAGTGTTTGATATTCTGGAAGATTTTGATGCTTTTAACCTCATTTCCATTACTAGAAAGAGAAATCAGCATGCTGATAGGTTGGCTGGTATTGGTGCACATGTTTCAATTACAAAAAATAAAGGACTGATTTCAGACCAGTCACATGTCAAAATTGTTATTAGGTCATCTATCCCTGATAATGATATTAATTGGAAAGTTTTTTATACTAATGAACATATCTTAAGTTTTATGACATAAACAGATGGTTTCATAGCCTCTAAATATGACAAGCTTAATCAGCAAATGGAAGAACAAATCATTCAGCTGAAAACCAATAAGCTTCCAAAGGGATTGGTCAACCTGGAATTAGCTTTTAACTCTGATGATAAGTTCAGGAAGGGTAAAACCAGCCTGCTAATCAAAGAGGATCATTATGAAGAAGTGGAGATATTCAGAGATAAGCACTTGAAGGTTGGTAAAATTAATTCTCCTAAAGAAAAAGAATTGTTTATTGATCTTTTCAGAGAATATAGTGATGTTTTTGCATGGGATTATGCTAACTTAAAAGGATTTGATCCCCAATTAACCCAGTATACCATAGAATTAGAGCCAAATTCTTGGCCAATCAGACAAAGGCAAAGGCCCATAAACCCCAAGTTAGAGCCTTTAATGTTGAAAGAGCTGAGAAAACTCTTAGATGGTGGTATAATATTTCCAATCAAGCACACATCCTGGGTTTCCAACTTAGTTCTAGTAAAGAAGAAGAATGGAGAGATAAGACTTTGTGTGGACTTTAGAGACCTTAATAGGGCATCTTTGAAAGATAGACACACTCTTCCTTCCATGGAACAAATTTTACAATATGTTTCTGGTTCTGAGAGACTCTCTCTCCTAGACGGGTATTCTAGTTACAACCAAATTTTGGTTAAAGAATCTGATCAGTTTAAAACAACTTTCACAACAAAATGGGGTACAATGGCTTACAGAAGAATGTCATTTGGGTTGTCAAATGCAGAGGCTACTTTTCAGAAAGCAATGGACATGGCTTTCAAGAATTTGATGTACAAGTTTGTTTTAGTATACCTAGATGATGTTATAATTTACAGCAAGGTTGCAAATCAGCACATAGATCATTTAAGACAAATTTTGCAAAGATGTAGAGAGTTTGGGATCTCTCTTAACCCAAAGAAATCTATTTTTACAGTCCATGAAGGTAAACTTTTAGGATACCAAGTGTCTAAAGAAGGTACAACTATTGATCCTAAGAGGACTCATGCAATTTTGGAACTTTCATTTCCTAAACACAAAAAAGGATTGCAGAGTTTTATTGGGAGAATAAATTTTGTTAGATGCTTTATCCCTAATATTACAAGTTTATTAAAACCCTTAACTGCTATGCTAAAGAAAGATGTTCCTTTTAGTTGGATTAATGAGGGAACGAAGAGTCTTGAACAAATTAAACAGGCTTTGTCATTAGCCCCTACTCTAGTTAATCCTAATTTTACTAAAGACTTTATTTTATATGCTTATGGTGGTTCTGACACTATTTCAACAATGCTGGTTCAAAAGAATGAAGAAAAATAGGAGTAGCTAGTTGCATTTTTCAGCAAAGGTATGGATGATTATGAGAAAAGGTACAGTTTTATTGAGAAACATGTGCTAGCTATTATTAAAGCTTTAAAGAAGTTTAAGCATTTGGTTTCCAAAAATAAAATACATCTAATGGTTGCACATCCTAGCATTAAAGAGTTCTTGTTGAATAAAGATGTTAATGAAAAGAGAGCAGGTTGGATAACAAGGGTTATGGAATATGATGTACAAATTCATGTAACCAAGCTAGTTAGAGGTAAAGGCCTCTATGCTTAGATGGCAGAAGGTGATGATAAAGTTGAAGCCACTGAAGAAGCTACCTTACTCCAAGGTAATATTATGTTCTTTAATGATTCAACATCCTAGTTATTAGATATGACTAGATTTATGCAAACTGGATAGTGTCTAGTAAATCTTGACAAAGCTAAGAGAAGGTACTACAAGTTACAATCTATTCCTTATGTTCTCATTGTTGATATTCTTTATAGGAAAGATTTTCTTGTATGCTTCTTAAGTGCATTGATTCAGTTGATCAAGATAGAATTTTATCTGAATTTCATGATGGATCTTGTGGAGGACATTTCAGTCCTAAGACTACAGCCTGGAAAATTCTAAGAGCTGGCTATTACTGGCCAAATTTATTCAAAGATGCTCATTCTTGGGCAAGAAAATGTCAAAAGTGTGCTTTGTTTGCAGGAAAGCAAAAGCTGATAGCATTGCCATTAAAACCAATTATTGTGGATCAACCATTTAACAAGTGGGAAATGGACTTTATAGGTCCAATAAATCATAATTCTAGTGCTGGTCATAAATGGATTTTGACTGCTATAGACTATTTCACAAGATGGACTGAGGCCATTGCACTAAAGAAATCTACTGGGTATGCTGTGTTGAAATTATATGATGATATTATAACCAGGTTTGGAGTTCCTCAATCAATTATCTTAGATAATGCTTTAGCTTTTGTTGGTTTAGCTATAACAGAGTGGGCTGTTAAAAATGACATCTATCTAAATACTTCTTCTAACTATTATCCTCAGGGTAATGGTCTTTTAGAGTCTACTAATAAAAACCTAATCATGATTATCAAAAAGACTTTGCAGGAAAATAAAAGAGATTGAGATTCTAAACTAAAGGCAGCCTTATGACTGGACAGGATTACACCTAAGCGGGTTATTGGGACTTCACCCTATGTCCTGGTTTATGGTAAAGAGGCTAGATTGCCAATATCTATAGAATTTCCAGCTTTACAGCTAGCTGATCAAATGTTGTTGTTTGAAGAGGAAGATCCTCTTAAGTTGAGGTATGCTGAGTTGTTTCAGCTTGAAGAAGAGAGGAAGAAAGCATTGAAAACTATGGAGTTAAGACAAGCACAGACTAAAAGGTCTTTTGACAGGAAAGCTACACCCAGGGATTTCAAGGAAGGTGATCTAGTACTCAAGTGGGATGTGCTAAAGAGAAGACCAGGGTAGCATGATAAATTTGACAATTTTTGGTCGGGCCCTTTTATTATAACAACCTTCAAGGAGAATAATGCTTTTCAATTGTCCACAATTGAAGAAGTTATACAGATGCCAATTAATGGAATACACCTCAATATTTTCTTTGAGGGATAGGTTAGGTCTAGTTTTCATTTCAATAACTGTTGTCCAAGCACTAGGTCTTTAAGTTACATTGAGTCTAGATTAGTTGCATTTTCACTTCAATAATGGTTGCATTCATGGTTTTTGGTTTCCTAACTATGTTTCCCAATGATAAGGACTATAGGTCTTGTCTAGCAGGCAAACATCCAGCAAAAGTCACCAAAAATGTTACTCAAAATAACAACATGTAGCACAATAAGCACAAATAGGAAAAGATTGTATATTTATAGGTCCAATTAATACTACCTTCCAGGTTTTTTTAATTGACATTTCATTATTGCATTCATTTTTAGATTTCATTATTGTACTCTAAGTATTGATCACATTTCAAATTTCAAATTTCAAATTTCATAACTGATCATTACATTATGCATTCAAACTGAATGTAGTATACAAGTGTCTTTTTATATTTCATATTTCTTGTCAATAATTGAGTGCATATGTAGAATTGAAAGTATGATAGAAGTATGGAATATGGGTCCCATGCATTGCCTTGTTGTTAGTGTGTTGTCAACTAGTGTCTGTCAGGTCCAAGTCTTCATCTGCATTTGGTTTAGCATTCTTACTTGCATGAGAGAGAAAAAAATGTTGTTAGATCCTGTTGGATCTGAGCAATGCATGAAACACAAACAACATATAGTGACAATCAAATTTTCATTGCTGCATACCAATCTAGTAAATTCAATGCAATAAGGAAATGTACATCTACACTCACTAAAAGGTGGAATTAAAGGGACTTGTTTTCTAAACATAAAAAATTTTACTATTAATGATCATTCTGGTGTATGTTGTTCTTTTTATTAACCAGGTATCTGAATTAAAGGGACTTAGTGTTTCCAACTGAGAAACCTTTTTCAGAAGTTGCAGTACCTTGATAGATTAGTGAACATAATGGTCTGAATGTTGATTCACAAGTGTCATTTTGGCATTTTTCATAAACTAAGTTATTTATTATGTTCACTAATCTAACAAGTTCATAATGTTGTTGTTTGAGAGCTTAATAGAATATTTTGTAGTGTTTCAAGCTGAATAGTTTTTACATTCAGTCAAAGAAAAGAGATGCAGAACAAGCTAAAATTTCATAAAGTGCTAAAGTGTTTCAAAACAGTCATGATTAAATGCCAAATGTAGTCACATAATCACTGGTATAATATATCTTTGCTGATTCAAAAGTACAAATTCAATAATATCACTGTTGTTGCTGATTACAGAAGGAATGCTACAAAATTGTGTTTTAAAGTGTCATAAAATGTTTACAAAATATATCTTTGAGTGTCACGAGCCCGTGCTCAAACTTTATTGATAATAAACAAACATTTTTACATCTCATTGCATTTCTTTTAAGAATTCAGATTCAGCATCAAAAGATAATTATATTTAGGCCTGGTAATTTGTGCCAGTAAGTCTTGGAATGTTCTCTGTTTTCAGTATTGAATACATTTCAAAGTAACTATGCTTATTCATAAGTGGTGTTGAAGAAAATAACATGACTACTGCATTACAATAACAGTGATTGTACCAGTAAAATGTGAGTTCTTATTATTTATTTCTGGCTAAGACATGTGAAGCTCAAACAAAGGAGAAAATGATAGTGGTTGTAAAATGAAGGGACTGATATAGTGTGCATGATGGTTTGAGCTCAAAAAAAATTATGACAACAGTGGCAAAATATATGCAGAACAGTTAAAATGAAGAGTTTAGTACACATCTACAGCTGGACCTTTAATTGTGTAATTATTTTTTCAAGTTGTGAGTGTTATTCATTTTACAAAAAATTTAACAAACATTTGCAGCCAAGTCATATGAAAATTACAAATTCATCAAAGAAATCAGCTGAAGGAGTTCATATTCAAAATAATGAAGCATAAGTTCATGGTATTTTATCAAATGTACATGTTCATCAGTAGAGTAAGGTGACTGGTGTTCAAACTATAATGACAGTGCAGGCTTCATGAATCGCCTAGCAAACAAAATGGATTTTCATTTGTGTCAACAAAACATCAGCAAAACATTAGTTGTACATGCTACTAAAAGAAAGGAAAAATAGAGATACAAGATGTTCTAAGCTGCCAACAAGTATACAACAGACAGAAAGTGGAACTTATCTTCATTTTTTTTATTCGAAGCTTGTGTCTGTTGTTTATCTTTCAGTCATAGTTTAGTCAGCTTGATAGGGCTGAAGCTTCTGACTAAAAGATTTCATTGCTTAAAACTTGATATATGTTTCTCATCTCTTAGTCATAGCTTCAGATTTTTCAAGTTGACTACTGAGAAACTGCACATGGTGGTATGTTGTCAAAAGTTTTTAGTTATCTTGGTAAGAGTCTCAAGCTGAGATTGAGAGATGTCTTAGCCAAGGCTGAGTTCCATATCTCAGTCACAGCTTGAGCCTTGCCAAGATAACTGAAGGGGATTCATAGTCATGGCATTGTCAAAGAGGCAAGAAAACCAACATCAGTAATGTGGTGTAAGAAATATAATTTCATGCTAGAATTTGCTAGTGGAAAAGAGTTCAAGGTTTACCAGTCGAAACTGAGATTGAAGGAGAAGGAACTCGAGCTTGAAGTTGAGTTATACCCATGTGTAACTTCATGTTACAAGACTCAAAACTCATGAGCTATTCATGGCTTCGAGCCAAGAAGTGAGTTCAAAAGCCAAGATGCATTCACAATCACAAGCTGTGAGCTGAATGCAAGGAACAGTCAAAATACCCAGAGGCCGAGAGTCAAGCAGCAGTCTCAGCCATGCGCATCAAGTAGAGGTAAAAATCTACAATCACCAAAGCTATAACTGGTGACAAATGGAGTTCGAGACACAGAGTCACAATTTTGGTTTAACTTCGAGCTCGAGTCTAAAAGAACAAGTCGTGACCTATGATTCAAAACTGCATGCCAAAAGGAGAACCGAGGTCAGACATCAATTACAGGATACAAGGTAAATGATAGCATCAATTGAGTCTAAGGGAAATACACAGTGATTTACCTGTTAGAGGTCGAGAAGCTTGAGACCAAAGCCACGTTCCTAGCTTCATGTTGAAGCAACAGTCATATGCCAAGAATGAAAAAATCAAAACTCCAGTCAACTGAAGTGAACCCGAGTTCTACAAGATGTAGCCCGCAGTTCAAATCTCATGCCAGAATTAAGTCTATTGAAGACAAAGAGCTCTCTATTAGAAAACCCAAGCATGAAACAAATTTTTCAATTATTTTCTTGCTGTTAGGGTTTCATCTTTCTCTAATTCTTCTTTGCGAAGAAAATGATAACACCAAATTCAAGAATTGAAAGTGGTTTTAAGTTTTTGGAGTCCGCACTGCAGTTGCATTAAAGATCATTAATGCAGATATCCACATCTGTAGACCTCGAGAAGAGCAACAGTGCCAATAGTGCTACCTCATTATTTCATAATCGAGACTTTCGCATTATGCAGAAAGTGGATTGAGTAGTCATGTCGACTATTCTCCATGTTGCATGTTATTATACTTAGTGATTTATTTATAAGTTAGAGGTTTTGAAATAGTGTAGATTATTATTTAATTTTGAGTTTTTATTCAAAATTAAATAATTCAGATATTGGTTAAGCATTGTAAAAAGGATTTCTATCCTTTATTAAAAATATTTAGGGCACTAATTAGGGAGTCTTCATAGGCTAAGTTCTTGGCACATTTTTTTTGGCCAAATTAGGGCAGTTTAGTAAGGATTTCATTTTCAGATTTGAGGCTAGGGCTTGGTATAAGACTGATTTTTGTGATCAGAATAAGAGGTTGTGAGTTTTGGAGAGAGGGCATATAGTGAACTTATTGTTCCTAAATGTTTTGGAGACCATTTTTTTAACCACATTATCAAATTTTGAGGAGAATAAAGTAGATGTTTCATTGGCTCATACATTAGGAGTTTTGATTTTATGATCTTGTTTTCATCTTTGTTTGCAAGTGTTATTTCCATTGTTATCCAAGAGAAGTGAGTGCATCTATATTCCTTCTTAAGGTGATCAATTATTCAAAACCTTGTATGGAAAACGTATGTTTGTTGACTATTTGAGCTATTTGTGGTTTAACCCTAGTAGTAAAATCTGTTAGCCTATATGTTGAATAGAGATTTGAAGTGTCAAGCCTTTGATATATGAGTTGGAGTTATTGTTTTATCTTTCCAACAAAGTTTGAATTCATTCTTGGTGTATCACCCCTATCTATTTTTAGTTTAAAGTTTCCTTCTTCCCTTTTCCCACTAAGTTACAAATCAGGAGGGTATATTCCATATCAGATAGGAACCGGCCTAGAATCTGAAGACTCCTCCTCATTCAGAGTCCACCCACAACTCGAGGAGGTTTCCATTGTTAGGATAGAGATACTATGTAGCCCCATTGCCTAAGTTGGGGTGGTAATTCTAAACCTAAACATGAATTTCAAAGAAACTTGATTTAGTTTTGGCATTTTGGGTTTTTTTGAGTGGGTGGCCACTTTTTTGCACACCATCATGGTGCACTTACCCATTATTATTTTAAGGATATCTCCTTGTTGTTGGAAGTAGGAATCCTTGTTCTCATTTCCTTATGATTCCATCATGTCATCATCATAAAGATGGGAGCATACATGTGGCCTCCTTATATACATTATGCAACCTTATTTAGTGATCCCTAAGGAGAAAATGTTTTCCTTAGGAGTTATTGGTTTCATAGATCCCTAAGGATACTATGCTTTCCTTAGGATCGATATTATTTTAAATCTCTAAGGAGATTATGCTTTCCTTAGGAATGATCATTTTCATTGATCCCTAAGGAGACTATTCTTTCCTTAGGAGTGATATCTTTCATGGATCCATGTAGAGACTATGCTTTCCATAGGATTGATCATGTTTTTACAAATTCCCTAAGGAGACAATGTTTTCCTTAGGATAAACTATCTTATGTGTAGATTGAGGTAGATTTGAATATCTTAACACAACTTTTTAGACCATAAATTCCACCTTGTCTCTCTCCTAGGATGAGTATAACTATCATAATATAGCTTACTATCCTTTCTACTCTTTCCCCCTCTTCTCTCCCTTGGATCACATAACATAACACAACTTGCTAAATTGTTAGATTCATGGTTTTCCTCTCTTTTAATTATGTGCTCTCGTAGATTTTATAGTGGGTTAGATCATGGAGTGTTGTCTTTTCCTTTTCATATGCTCTTTACAATTCCATGTGACCATCTATGTTCTTGCAATAGCTTTTCAAATGTGATACTACTAGTTCAAACATTTTCTCAATTGACGTCTCTTTAACTAGTTGATTTGGAGTTTTATTTTTAGTACTAACTCCTTTCTATTTGTTTGTGTTTTTTGTATTTTGTTTTATCTTTTATTTTCATTTATTTTGTACCCTTTTATGTTGTTGTCTGAGTTAAGATCCTTTTTGGGGGGACTTGCATCCTCAAACTTAGTAATGTCCTATCCCTTTGTAATTTTCCCATGATCATTTCTCTGTATTTCTCTTCTCTCATTTTTCCTTTACCATGATGATGAGGTGGACTCATACTCTTTCTAAAGTGAAGGCTAAATGTAATGTCATAAATTGTAAGCACCTTATTGGTGTGTATAGTTTCATGATTGCTTAGCACCCACCTTAGTGTGTTTCTATTTTAATATGCATAATGTGACTTCATGTGGCACTTAATTTGAACACCTACATTCAAATATGAGTCCTTTGTTAATTAAAATTCATCAAAAATAAATGTGAGACCTTATTTCTATGTTTTATCCTTTATTGTTTCTCCAAACCAATCATTTATTAATCCACATGGGTCCTATCTCACTATATGTGGCCTTTGTGCTTCGCTTCTTTCTAACCCCACAATCATCTATAACTCATAATTTGGAATCCACTTGATATGTGGGATCTATGATTCTAAATCCATGCCTCATTTTTGGGAAGAGAAAGCCCAAGGCATCCTCTTCATTGATGTTTTGCTTGAAATTTGAATCGGGGGTATGTCTTGTGGATTTAGCGGGACTACTAAATTTTTGTCAACCTCCTTTAGGTTTTGAGGTTAGAAATATTGTGAGGGGTATAAAAGAAACCTATCTCTCCTCATTAACAATCAATAATTCATGAACCAAGACTGATATTTTAAGAGATCTTTTACATCCAAGAATTCTCAAGAAAGATCTCAAATATTCTAATGTGCTTTTAAGACAATATCCTGCATGGATCAAGCTTATTTCCTCATTAAATTCCAAGTAAAGGAGTCCACCATCAAGGAATAAGATCATAGTGAAAGCATCCATCTACAAACATCCAAGTCTTCTCTCTCTCTCAAGTATTGTGGCAAACTAAAACATCTATTACATTTCATAATTTCATTTTTGGGGCTTTTGTGTGAGGCCAACTCTATTGCATCAACATACTTGATCACATTCAAAGAAGAATTTTCATTTCCAAGGTATGATATACTTTATCTTTTAGATCTAGCCTCTACTATATGACAACACACTTTCATTTACTTTATTTCATTTTAAGGTTGATTCCAAACCAGGGTTTGACTAAGGCAAAGCCCTCTCTACACAATAAATTCCCATTTTTATGTGTGCAATAATAGGTGATGAACACATCATTTTGGATTTTTAAAGTATGTGATCTAATGGATAGTTTTCAATTGAGATCAATTAAAAGTGTTGGGAACATAATACCTTTTTCACCCTCTTCCTAGGAATAGGATGCTTTGGGCTATCTCTTCCCTATAAATCAACTTGATACCGAAATCATAGGTCAGTAGTATTCTCTAGTTTTTATTTTTGATACCTATAGATGTCTTTCTATTTTCTATCAATTTGTACATTTTTCAACTTGTCACTTTTACCTTTTTTTTCCTCTATCTTGCATCATCCATTCACATTTCTAAATAAATCAATACATCTAATCATCTACAAAAAATATCATTGCACTCATTTAGCGCTTAAGTCCTTCTGATCCTAGTGGGTCATCTTCCTTCTGATTGTGTAATAGAAAAAGGAACTATCTACATTGCTTCCCCTTTTTCCATTTTACAATCCCTTTGTGCTCTCTTTTTTTCATGTGCTTTATTACTCTTGGTTTGTCCTTACTTTCGGGGCATATCACTATGAAACATCTTTTGGATACATCTCTGCACTC
The DNA here is from genome assembly GCA_027943335.1 of Chamaecyparis obtusa. NCBI lineage: Eukaryota > Viridiplantae > Streptophyta > Pinopsida > Cupressales > Cupressaceae > Chamaecyparis > Chamaecyparis obtusa. Next base: position 46,093 of record BSBK01006832.1, read on the forward strand.
TGTTAAAATCATTTCTCCTATTAAAGGCATTTACAATCATTCTAACATGGGGGTATACACTCCACTCCTTGTTAAAGATTTTGTACACACATAAAACAAGTCAATTCTTAGCACATATTTCTTAGCCAATGACCTTGGAGACATTAATGTTTGTTGGAATTATCCTTTGTACCATTCAATATTGCATATAAGATTCTATTTTGTACTATTTTACACCGTGCTCTCTTGGCATGGCCCATAGTAAGTTAAACCTTACTAGGATATTATGGTCATGTATCATTTCTCTTTTAAGAGTGTTTCTTCTTTTTATCTTAGTTTTGGATTTGTTTAGGACCCAAGTCACTTGGGGGCTTGGTGTCTCCTTGTCTCCTTGACCTTGATAATTTTTTTCCAATGTTTTGATTTACTATATCGTGAGAATGAGGTAATGTCATAGTATCACTAATGTGGGGGATACATGTATCATCTTAAATTATACTCACCTATAATTAGATTCTTAGTTAAATCCTATTTTAGTGTCCTTGGGCCTTCATGTTTGGTATTCTTGATCTAGCCTTTATTTTGCTTTCCATTCTTGCATCCATTCCATAATTAGGACTTATGGTTTGAATTTGATGCTCTTACAAGAGAATAGGTCGACCTGGTTAGCCCATTCCCAAGAAAGGGTTTACCTAGTCATCCTATTCCCCTATGATTCCTCTAAAATTTGGATTATGTAATAGTTGTGATGGTAGAGCATGAAATTCAAACTCTCATTGGGTTTCGTTTAGTTTTGAGCTCCAAAATTTGTTTGTGCTTGGGGTATATAAGAAACCTACCTCTCCTTATTTAGGGAACACGATCATATCCTTAAGTGAAAGTAATCTCTTTAGCATCTTAATAATTCTAAGGAATATTTCAAGCATCCAAGAAATTTCCAAAGGTAATCTATTCCATTGTAGAAATATTAACTTCCTCTTTGAAGGACAAGAAGAAGAGACCTTAATCATGCAAGAAGATCCTTCTTTCAAGCACATGAATATCAATGTGAATTAATTTATTCTCAAGGAAGGTGACATCAAGCATAACAACATTGGATATTTGAGGAGTATTTTTAGATCTAAGCATTTGTGAAAGGCATCCTTGATTCTTCTCATCAATTCAAGACACTACAACAATATACAATACCACTTCAAGAATCTCCATAGATATTACAACTTCAAGTCTATTTGTGAAGATATAAACATTGTATTTTCATATTTAGCCTCTACTTTGTGCCAAAAAAATTTCAATTCAAGTTTATCTTATTTTAATTTTAAGGTTGATTTCTCAACTAGGGTTTAACTGAGGCAAACCCCTCTCTACCCAATAATTTGTCTATTTTCTGTGTGTAGGAACAAATGGTACCAATTTTAGGATCAAATATGAAAATTGCAAGATCTTGACTATAGTCTTCAACTTAAAATATTAAAAATTGTAGCCCGAATAGGCTGACCCAGTGGATCTAGTCCCTCTAAATCAGCTCCAAATTGAATCTTCAATTCAGTTACAATTTCTAGGTTTTGTTTTCGATAGTAGAATTTATCTATTAGATCTTTATTAGTCTATATATGTTGAAATTCAAATTTTTCTTCATTCAACCCTAAATCTTACATCTCCCAATCAATTTTATATTCATACATCAACTCCTCAATTGCATAACAGTAAAGGAACCCATTGTATCCACTTGAAACTTGATCCCCTTTTGAACCTAAGTGGATCATATTCCTTCTAATGCAACATAAAGGAGATAGGGCCTTTTTCATTAGCTTATATGTGGACTTACACCCCCTACCCCAATTTCCTTTTATGTTACAATCTCTAAGTTAGCTTGATATTCACTAATTTTCCACTAAAATGATATCATAGATTTACTGTCATCATATTGAGTATTATCACAATGATCTACATGAGCAAGACAATCCATAAAAACTCATGATTTTTGGGTGTCATCAAGATCTATATATATTTCTCAAACTCTAGTCTAATGAGAGTGGTGAGAGTTGGTGCTTTATGTGGAATACATTGCACTTTAATTTCGTCATTAATATTAATGAATCCTAAGACATGAAAACTCTTAAATTATAATACATAATATTTCAATCTATAAGTGATGCGTGAAAAATTTTATAGAGACAGTACATAAGGCATTAAGCCATTCAAAATACTTTAGAATGTCATCTCTCCATCAATTATTATTTATTGTTTTAAATTTGAAAATTCAATCATGACCTAAAGTGCCAATGAATAAAAATGGCATAAACCTCAAAGAAATCAAGTAATAGAATAATTTAATAAAAGAAAAAGTAATGTCATAGGAAGACCCTCATCAACACCCACTCGATGAAAGAATCCCCTACCATATATTGTTTGACACTTTATACCTAATATACTTATAATTGTCACTTGAAAACATGTAAAGTGGTCAAAATTTCAATACTTTATAATAACTAAATTAAAGTAATAATGTTGAAAGTATGTCTTCTTATCTCAAATATAAACCAATAAAACTATTGTGAATTATACAAAAGATCATGCATATGAAAACGAGCCCATATGTCACAAAATGAAGCACTTTAGGTTCTAGTGAGAATAACTATTTCATAACAATTATGACAAATCACAAATTCTACAAAAAAAATCTACATTAATATATGAGATTATCTACACCACTATAAACATTGTAATAAAATAGTCCAAATAAAAAAATAAACACAAAAGGGATTACAAACTCAAAAAATTTAGCTTATGAAATCTCTCTACAAAATCAAAAGCTCTAATGGTAAAGAGGGCAAAAGTTTCAATAGAACCAACTAATGTTAAAACATTGTTATTGTCAACTCTTTGTAGAACTATTACCAAGAGTTGTTGTCAAATAATGTCATGTCCCCATTTTGGCTGACATCGTTTGGCATGACGGATTTGCCTATCATCGACTCTCGTAGGAAAATAGTTTGGAGAGAGAGTCATTGTGTGGATCATTTGATTGCTTATTGCTGACAGAGCCTACATTCGATAGAGCCTACATCCAGTTTGAGGCCTACATGCAGTTGTAGTGGAGCCTACGTCCAGAAGTGAGCCTACATCCAGTCTAGCTGGGCCTACATTCGGTTATGAGACATCTTAGCCTGCATTGTTATAATTTTAAGTTGAGATATGTACTTTATTATTATAATGTTATTTTATTATAAAGTACATTAAAATTGGATGTTTCTAGAAGTTCTAGCAACTTCTCAAGGAAAAGAATAAATAGAGGGCTTGGGCTTTCATTTCTACAAGTTGATTTGAGGATTCTTCTACTTTTCTATATTGGAGCAATTTGTAGTCATTTGGTCTACAAATTTTCATTAGATCTTTGGGAATGAAAACTCCATTGGATTTGCATAACTGAGGAAGTGAGATATCTTCTAAAAGGTTGCACATTGGAAGTGGTATTCAGCCATTTCATGTTAAGCTTATTTGGAATCCTCAGATTTACCTGAGGGTTTGAGTTTTGTTTGCAAGAGGAAGAAAAAGTGGATCCGAAAAAGCAATCCGAAAAAGCAAAATGAAAAAAGCGGATCTGAAAAAGTAGTCCGAAAAAGCAGTCCGAAAAAGCAGTCTGAAAAAGCAAAGTGAAAAAAGTAGTCCGAAGAATTATTGCAGCCATCTACAATCAGCTGTAAATTGGGATCAGTTCGGGTGCAATTGGAGGTGTCTACATCAACATTCAGTCAACAATAAGTGCAGCATTCCAGGTTCTTTCATATGATTCATGTGTTGATATTTGATGTCAAGGTTGTGTTGAAAATTGCATATAAGTAGGCACTGCTGTGACAGTCAATACATAACTATAATTCAGTCACTGTTATTCATTTTTGGATTGTCATAGTGAATGAGAGTGGATTTGATAAGGTCTGGTCATCACAAGAGTTTCATTGTTCATGTGTACTGTTGTAACAGTCGATATATGTATTCTGAAAAATAGTCAATAGAAATCAGTCATTGCTATATCTTGCATATTGTCATCAGATTTGTAGTGTTGATAATCCAATAGACATTGTTGGTCATTGCATTATCTTGTTTGGCAAAAGTTCATTGTATTATCTTGGTGCCAAGTTATTGAACTCTGAAAATTGTTATAGCTTGTAAAGTCAGCACTTGTATTGATAGCATATTGTAATAGGCAACCTTCTTGAAACACATCATTGCTTGGGTACTGTTCTTACATCATTTAGTGAGCATTTGTATTGGGTATTCAGTTGTATGCCAACTATTTGACATAATGTCAATGGTTGTAGTTGTGCTTATCAGAATATAGGTTGCATACCAACTGTTTGTGAAAATGCCACTTGGCTGTAGGAGTACTTTTCATATCAGAACTTCATGTATTTGCATTGAAAAAGACATCTAAAGAAGTTGCTTATCATTTGGCTTTTCAAGTAGTCACTTGCATTCATTGGCATTCACCAAAACATCATTGGCATCAAACAAACACAAACTAGAAGCAAACATCAGCAAACAATTCAGTTGCATGCCAAGTGTTTGACAAATTGACTCGGTTCAGATTTGGGAATTTTTAGTGGCCTATTGGTAAGGGTCATTATAGTGGTATCAGAGCGGTTTCCTGCCAACCTGATTGGGTTATTTCAGATTGAATTCAACTATCAGCATGGCTTTAACAGGAGACAAGGAATTGAAAGAGAGAATGCACACTGCATTGAAGAAACTAGATCGTCCATTTCAGCGAACAAAGGACCTCCTAAGAACTTTGGAGGAGTTGGAAACTTATTTAGGCAAGGTTGATCAGTCAGATTCCTATGCTATGCAAACAGCTTTATCTCCAGTATTTGGTTCTTTGGTGAAGCCCCGATTATTGAGACATCATGATGAGGTGGTAAGACTTGCATCTCTCTCTTGCATTAGTGAAATCATGAGGATAATAGCTGGCTTTAATTCTTATGATGATCAGATTATGAGAGAGGTACTTCACGCCATGGTGAAAAGCTTCGAAAGGTTGGATGACATCAGGGACCCTCATTTCACAAAGAGGGCAAGATTACTTGAAGTATTTGCATGGTGTAGGTTTGAAAACATTATGTTGTCAATAGGTTGTATTGATGACATTTGCAAAATGTTTAACACATTTTGGAATATTTTGGATGAGTTTCATTCCAGCGATGTATTAGCATCAATGCACTCCATCATGTTCACAATCTTGTTTGAGGAGAAGGATGAAATTTCTAAACTTTTGGCAGAAGATTTATGGCATGTTTGGACAAAAGAGAGGAATGTGTCACCTATGGCATGTACGTGGTTAAAGAGCCTGATTAATAGGCCTAAGGATCAAAGTACCTTCCCTATGATAGGCAGAAACTTGTATGATGAGTTTGACAGACATGCTGATCCGGTATTGGGAGATGTTAGCACATCTTCATGTAATGATTTATTTGCATCATCTTCATAGGCAGAAGTGGTTACAGATGTTGTACAGGTTGAGCCAGTTGCATCAGAAGGTGATATCACAGGCACACCGGATGGCATGAGTGACACTGACAGTGATTGTGGTACAGTTGGTCTTGATGATGTCACAGGTGCTCAAAATAGTAACTACAGCATAGTGGATTCAGATGATGATTGTGAGGAGGTTGTTGTGCATGATGATGAGATACCTATCAGCGATGAGCAGACATTGAGTATTCAAGACTTTGCTGATAGAGAGTATCAAGCACAGTTAGATGCTACATCACACGAGGTTGAGGCACATAGTACTTCACATGTTTTGTCCAGTCAGCTTAGGGTAAGTGAGGATGGGATTGTGACTTCATTATCTCATCATGATAGGATGCGGGAGATGATAGAGGATCACATCCGGATGATTCAGTTACAGGATAGACATAAGGGAGTTCAGGTAGAGTCTTCTTGTGTTGACTTACAGGCGATCAGGGAAGGAATGGGAGCGATGAAGATGAGTTATTTACATCTTCTTTCAGATCGTGACCATCTTCTTAGCCTTGCCAGAGATCATTTAGATGCCTTGAGGAGGAAGGAGGAAGTTGGCAGGCTTTCTCGAGAATTTGAGGACACTCGAGCCTCTTTGTTGAGTACTCCATTGGCATTACAGGACTCAGAGAGACATGTGGATGGGTATGGCGTGGAGTTGAGTTCAGCTTCATCTTACACACCTGATACTCAGCTTTCTGCGACATGCGGATCACATGTGGTTGTCGATAGTTGTGAGAGTTCACCTTGCATCTAGGATTCAGGGATAGTGTCAATTATGGCAGACATGGATGTGGGATCAGCTAATATTGGGATTGAGCAGGCTACTCAGGTACGGATTTTGCTTGAGGTGTTAGTCGGTTCCAGTTTACGGATGAGGACTCAGGATTGTTACATTGGCATTTGGGATTCTATTGACTAGAGATCTTTATCATCTATTGGTAGCAGTGATTGTTTAAGTGCTATCATGGATTTGATTAGCATATTACACGGTGTTGTTCTCATTCATACCAGCAGCTTGTCAGATGTTGGTATTAGTCTTTATACACCAATGTTAGGGGTAGTGTACATTTCCAGTCGACCACTTAGGGTGCAGTGGGTTTGTGATAATTTAGGCACATCTGAGGTGTTAGTGATTACAGATGAGTCCCAGGATCGCACTGGCCTTGATGACATCCAGGAGTCTACTGCGGACAGTTTTGAGGATTTAGCTTCCTCGGCAGATTCATTTGTTACAGCGGAGTTGGGCAGTGATGCTACAGTTTTTGATGCTCCGTATGTTGGTATGAGCTTTGGAGTTGATTCGCAGAGTATGGATAGTAGTACTCTAGAGATCAGTGGTTTTGAGGATACTCCCTTGGACAATGCGTCAAAGGAGGATTGTAGGAGACAGTCTAGCCAGCGCCATCACATGTCTAGTCAGCTGAGAGTTAGTGAGCGAGACATTGCTATCACTTGCCAGCATTTCAATGCTGCTCGTCAGTTGTTAGCAGTTTACAGATGGGGTTCTCCTACTAGTGACGAGCAGGGAGGCAGTTATCTTTCCTTGACAGAGATCCACTCTTTATGCGAGGCTATCCAAATTTTGAGACAGAATTATATGCAGTTGGTAGTTGATATAGATTATCTTATGGAGTGGGACAGTATAGCATATGATGCATTACTAGTCAAGGAAGATGAGGTGAGTGAGCTTACTCAGCAGCTCGAGGTGACTTCTGAGATTCTTGAGAGTACACAGTTGGCTTTCGAGGAGTCACAGTTTCATTTGGCTGAGGTGACCATGGAGTTAGAGCGACTACAGTCTTTACCAGATTCTGTACAGTCACGGGTTGTGGTGTCTAGTGATTCGAGGATGTCCATGGTCGAGATTGATAGAGGCAGTAGAGATGAGGATATATCTATCCTCGATACTAGCATTGGCACATCGAGTTCATTTCCACTACAATCAGGTTCAGTGGAGTTGGGCGCTGAGCATTGTGGTATGTTTGACTTGGTGGTGGTCTCTACTACTGATGGCACGGAGACTAGTGATTTTGTACCAGGGATCATGTTTGATGTTGGTGAGCCGGCAGTTGGCTTGGTTCCTGTTTGTGATACTACTCCTTTGGAGGTGTCTTCGGAGGTAGTAGTTGGTTCAGGCTTGGTTAGTGATCAGTTGCAGTTAGTTTCATCTGGATTGCAGTCTGAGCCACTGACTGAGATTGACACATTCTATCGGCCTTACACTGTGAGGTATGCTCATCAGTTTACTTTTGATCCATATGTTGATGAGATGATGATACGGAGATGTACTTTGGGCTCTAGTGTTTGTCATCAGTTATGGGATGGTTTGATGCCACGAGATGAGAGTTGTGATGGGCATAACATGGCAATAGGTTATGCGGTCGATAGCTTGAGAGTACATGACTTTGAGCAGGAGTTTGGGAGTGTTGCTTCAGTGGTTGTTATTGATTCTACTCCTTTGGCTATGACAACTCTTGACTTAGCTGGTGATCAGTCGCAGTGGGTTGTATCACCTGTGCATGGTGAGCTATTGACCGAGGGTGGTTCTTTTTATCAGCATTATACTGCAGGGTATGTTCATCAGTTTGCATTTGATCCTTACGTTGAGGAGTTGATGGCCGTCAGATTTGGTTTGGGTTCTAGTTCTTGCTATCTATCAAGTGATGACTATTCGCCATCAGTGGTGCATGGGAGTTATAGTTATGGGACAATGGCCGGTGATCTGCAGAGTTGTGTTGACTGCAGGAGTTGTATAGTGTGTAGATTTTCCATACTTGGTGCAGTTTCATTCGGGAGTGTTCACCACTGTTGCAGAGTTGGATTGTGCGCTCTATGTAGGTCAGTGGGATGCGTTGATAGTATTTACTGTGTTGGCAGTTTGAGTTGTTTTTACTTGGGTTCTGATATTTTCAGAATTGGTGTCTCGTGGGTTCCTGACTGTGGCAGTCATGGAGTTGGAGTTCAGTTAAGCAGTGGTTCATGATTCATTCATGGATTCCTCTTGGTTATATTGTAGAGGATATTGCAGAAGCTTGCGTTGGTTGACAGCAGTACAATTCATGACTACATTTGGGATCCAGGTGGATTGATTGATTATTTATTTAGCCATTGCTTGGGGACAAGCAATTTCAGGAAGGGCGGACTGTCATGTCCCCATTTTGGTTGACATCGTTTGGCATGATGGATTTGCCTATCATCAACTCTCGTAGGAAAATAGTTTGGAGAGAGAGTCATTGTGTGGATCATTTGATTGCTTATTGCTAACAGAGCCTACATTCGGCAGAGCCTACATCCAGTTTGAGGCCTACATGCAGTTGTAGTGGAGCCTACGTCCAGAAGTGAGCCTACATCCAGTCTAGCTGGGCCTACATTCGGTTATGAGACATCTTGGCCTACATTGTTATAATTTTAAGTTGAGATATGTACTTTATTATTATAATGTTATTTTATTATAAAGTACATTAAAATTGGATGTTTCTAGAAGTTCTAGCAACTTCTCAAGGAAAAGAATAAATAGAGGGCTTGGGCTTTCATTTCTACAAGCTGATTTGAGGATTCTTCTACTTTTCCATATTGGAGCAATTTGTAGTCATTTGGTCTACAAATTTTCATTAGATCTTTGGGAACGAAAACTCCCTTGGATTTGCATAACTGAGGAAGTGAGATATCTTCTGAAGGGTTGCACATTGGAAGTGGTATTCAGCCATTTCATGTTGAGCTTATTTGGAATCCTTAGATTTACCTAAGGGTTTGAGTTTTGGTTGCAAGAGGAAGAAAAAGCAGATCCGAAAAAGCAATCCGAAAAAGCAAAATGAAAAAGTGGATCTGAAAAAGCAGTCCGAAAAAGTAGACCAAAAAAGCAGTCCGAAAAAGCAAACCCGAAAAAGTAGTCCGAAAAAGCAAAGTGAAAAAAGCAGTCCGAAGAATTATTGCAGCCATCTACAATCAGCTGTAAATTGGGATCAGTTCGGGTGCAATTGGAGGTGTCTACATCAGCATTCAGTCAACAATAAGTGCAGCATTCCAGGTTCTTTCATATGATTCAGATGTTGATATTTGATGTCAAGGTTGTGTTGAAAATTGCATATAAGTAGGCATTGCTGTGACAGTCAATACATAACTATAATTCAGTCACTGTTATTCATTTTTGGATTGTCATAGTGAATGAGAGTGGATTTGATAAGGTCTGGTCATCACAAGAGTTTCATTGTTCATGTGTACTGTTGTAACAGTCCATATATGTATTCTAAAAAATAGTCAATAAAAATCAGTCATTGCTATATCTTGCATATTGTCATCAGATTTGTAGTGTTGATAATCCAATAGACATTGTTGGTCATTGCATTATCTTGTTTGGCAAAAGTTCATTGTATTATCTTGGTGCCAAGTTATTGAACTCTGAAAATTGTTATAGCTTGTAAAGTCAGCACTTGTATTGATAGCATATTGTAATAGGCAACCTTCTTGAAACACATCATTGCTTGGGTACTGTTCTTACATCATTTAGTGAGCATTTGTATTGGGTATTCAGTTGTATGCCAACTATTTGACATAATGTCAATGGTTGTAGTTGTGCTTATCAGAATATAGGTTGCATACCAACTGTTTGTGAAAATGCCACTTGGCTGTAGGAGTACTTTTCATATCAGAACTTCATGTATTTGCATTGAAAAAGAAATCTAAAGAAGTTGCTTATCATTTGGCTTTTCAAGTAGTCACTTGCATTCATTGGCATTCACCAAAACATCATTGGCATCAAACAAACCCAAACTAGAAGCAAACATCAGCAAACAATTCAGTTGCATGCCAAGTGTTTGACAAATTGACTCGGTTCAGATTTGGAAATTTTTAGTGGCCTATTGGTAAGGGTCATTACAAAATGCCACTTGGCTGTAGGAGTACTTTTCATATCAGAACTTCATGTATTTGCATTGAAAAAGAAATCTAAAGAAGTTGCTTATCATTTGGCTTTTCAAGTAGTCACTTGCATTCATTGGCATTCACCAAAACATCATTGGCATCAAACAAACCCAAACTAGAAGCAAACATCAGCAAACAATTCAGTTGCATGCCAAGTGTTTGACAAATTGACTCGGTTCAGATTTGGGAATTTTTAGTGGCCTATTGGTAAGGGTCATTACAAATAAAATTAGAAATATGATAAAAGTTTGGATATTCTTAGATAGAAAGAAATGAAATAAATCTAACAAATCTATAGAATAATTTTTCAAATTTCATAAGATTTAAGAAATAACTTTTTTACAACTGAAACAAAATTATTATACTAAATCTAAGATATCAAATTTTATCAAATAATTTAATAAAAGAAATAAAACAAAAGTAATAATAACTTTTTTTTAAAAACTTTCAAAAATAGAAACCAAAAACAAATATAAATACATTTAAAATTATAATTGAACTCAAAATTACACTTATTATCCAACTTATAGATAATATAAAATCATACCAAAGATACTTCGTTTATCTTTCAAAGTGATTGTCAATCAATTTTAATAGTTACAGTATGTTAGAAATACCCATCACTACTAAAATTATATGAAAGAACAAAAATTTAGCCTTGTCGAATCCAATCTCTTTAAACAAATTTAATTTTAAAACCTTAATCCGCGTCTGAATCATTGGTCGTCTAAATATTCTAGTCTAATACAAACGGACTTGTGTTTGATTTTTGGCTGTTTGTAATGCCTTTGCTATTTGCTAAATATTCCTAACATATGTAATAAAAGAGAAATAAGGAGTCGACCTCAATTGGAAACAGAATTAACGTACAATCTTCAAAATCATCGTTGTGATCCTATTTTTCGCTATATTCATAATACAAAGCCATAACAACGAATAAGTCTGCTCTATTTCTGTTGCCAATCGTTGTCAGAGACGATTAATTGGAATAGAATTCCAACAATGGCCTCTATAAATAAGGTCCCATTTGATTATATTTTTATAAAATCGTTTTAAGCAATAATAACATTTCTTTTGCAATGGCAAACTATTTTCTTCTCTCCATGTTTTTGTTTCTGACAATGTTACATGTTCAAATGCTTTGTAAAGCTGAATCTCCAGAGCAAGAAAGAAAGGTAATGATAAACTGAAGTATTAAGTTTCACTAACTCTTGAGTATGTCAATTATGTTTATTGATAAGGCAAAAATTTTCGTGTCAAATGCATTGATTCAAAAATTATACAATTGAATTTTGATCACAATATCATAAATTTTCTTGTGTCAAATTAGGATTATGTGGTCTACATGGGTGCTACTCCGACAAAAGATGATGGAAATTCTGACAAAGCACCCGCTACCTTGTACCTTGAAATGCTTGAATCTGTATATGGAAGGTTATTACATGTTAACTATATTCTAATTTCATGCTATGCAATTTTTTTAAATGAAAAGTAGTTTTTATTAGCTAATATATTTGTAATATTGGTGATAAAGTTCCAAGGCAGCTGTGGAATCACTGAAGTATAGTTATGGCAAGAGTTTTGGTGGGTTTGTAGCTACACTTTCTCCATCCCATGTTCAACAGCTCTCAAGTAAGCTGGTTTACATTTATATTTGAATTTGTATTTGTGTATATATGTAAAAGTATACATGGTGTTCATATGTTTTTTATATGTTGTTGAATTATAGAAATGGATGGTGTGGTTTCGGTGTTTGAGAGCAAGAAGTTGCAGACCTTGACAACAAGATCATGGGATTTCATTGGTTTGCCTGCATCTGTTCAGAGCAAAAATCTGGATTTTCAGAGCGACATCATTATTGGCCTTTTGGACACAGGTAAATTAGTCAGAAGAATAGAGTTTAAGCTTAAAATGTTCTTCTCTAGTTAATTTCATAGTTTTATAGGGTTGAGAAGTTTAATGATGGATTTTGTGCTGAGCTTTTAAACATTGGAAGCAAATAAGACAATGCCAATAATTACAGAAGATTACTATCACATGGAAAAAAATTGGTATAATTATGCTATATTAGTTTCTGGATTTGATTGTGTAGAATTTTTTATCATCAACGTTTGAGATCATACTAATCTATCATCAGGATGCAAGAGAGCAAGAGGAACATAAGATGATGGATCGTCAGGATGTAAGAGAGCAAGAGGAACATAAGATGATGGATCGTCAGGATGTAAGGGAACATACATAAGATGATGGATCGTCATGATGTAAGAGAGCAAGAGGAACATAAGATGATGGATCGTCAGGATGTAAGGGAACATACATAAGATGATGGATTGTCATGATGTAAGAGAGCAACTCTCTTACATCATGACAATCCATCATCTTATGTATGTTCCCTTACATCCTGACGATTCATCATCTTATGTATGTTCCTCTTGCTCTCTTACATCCTGACGATCCATCATCTTATGTTCCTCTTGCTCTCTTGCATCCTGATGATGGATCATGTAGTATGATCTGAAACGTTGATGATAAAAAATTCTACACAATCGAATCCAAAAACTGATATAGCAGATGTATGAATTGTGGAAATTTAATAAATTTGATAGTATAATTAATTTTTCGCTCTTTATAGTTTTTCTTTCATTTTTCTCATGATTATAATTATCTAGGTTAAGGGATTAACTTGTAATTAACTTAAAACTAAAATTCTTAGAAAGTGACTAAAAACTAACTCTTTGAGAGAGATTAATGTTTTGAGGATATATTATTAATTTTCACGCCTGTGTTTTGTTGTAGGAATATGGCCAGAGTCAGATAGTTTTACAGACACAGGATTTGGTCCTATTCCCTCCAAATGGAAGGGTGGATGCAAGACAACATCAGATTTTCCTGCCTCTGCCTGCAACAAGTTACACTCACTCCTATTGATTTTGTTATTTGTATATTGCGTAATTAGATTTCCATCTCTCTAGGAAAATTAAATTGTGTTATATTGATTGAATTTGCAGAAAACTTGTGGGAGCAAAATTTTATCGTAGTTTCTCCAGTCTCCCACCTCAAGGAGATTATTTGTCTCCAAGAGATGGAGAAGGGCATGGAACACACACCTCTTCTACATCTGCTGGAAATTTTATAAAAAATGCAAGTTTGTACGGTATTGCTCAAGGGGAAAGTCGAGGTGGAGTCCCTGGTGCAAGGGTTGCTATGTACAAGGTTTGTTGGGCTGATGGTGGTTGTGGTGATGCAGATATTCTTGCAGCCTTTGATGATGCTATTCATGATGGTGTCGACATTCTTTCTGTGTCACTTGGATATCCTATTCCTATCAACTACTTTGAAGATAGCATTGCCATTGGAGCATTTCATGCAATGCAGAAGGGAATTCTAGTATCCAATTCTGCTGGAAACTCTGGACCCAATAGGGCATCTGTTGCAAATTATTCTCCTTGGTCTTTAACTGTTGCAGCAAGTACTATTGATCGCAAGATGGACACTGAAATTATTCTAGGAAACAACATTTCTGTAGAGGTAAACTTCTAAACTTCTCCTAGAAACAACATTTCTACAAAGGTGATCAAACACTTTCAGCAAAATAATCTTTAGCAATTGAAACTGTAAGCCAAAACCCATTTTCAATCCTCCATAATTAAACTCATTGATAAAAAAAATTAATTGCCAGTCTTAATTTAACTGTGGATAGGGCATTGCCATAAATACATACACAACGGAGAAACCATGGTATCCTTTGGTATATGGAGGGGATGTTGCTAATGTTTCTGGGGGTTTTACTTCAGATGAGTCTAGGTGAGAAACAAAACATAATTCATTATTGCAATTTAGAGATCATGTTTCTATCAAGATTTTCAAAACTTATTTATTTCTATGAAATTTTCAGTGGTTGTCAATTGGGTTCTTTGGATCAAACAAAAGTGGCAGGAAAGATAGTCGTTTGCAATCTCATTAGCAGTCCTCCAGATTATTCAGTTCTTCTAGCTGGTGGTGCTGGTGCTATTATAATTTATGATGGACGTAATGATACAGCCTTCCCATGGTTAAACCCTGCAACAGTAATAACTACCAATCAATCAAAAATTGTGTTGTCTTACATCAACTCAACCAGGTAAATTTCATTAAAATTGTAATTTCAAGTGAAGTTAAATGTGTTGGGGGCCATGGAATTGATATTTGCAGTTCATCAGCTCTCCAGTTGTAAACATTCATAAAACTACTACCCCCAAAGCACCTGCACCAATAGTGGCTTCATTCTCATCACGAGGTTTCAATCCAATTACACATGATATTCTAAAGGTATGTGTCAACATTTTGTCATCAGAGCTCCATATATTATAAAGCTAAAAGTTTTAAAAGAAATTAATGATATGATCCCCAAATGTGTTTGGAAGCCATATTTGTTGCATGGAAGATAATATGATATAATGATGGCTCTGTGTTATCAGCCGGACATCACTGCACCAGGTGTGGACATCCTGGCATCTTGGGCCAAAAATATATCTCTGACTGGCTATCCAGAAGACACAAGGTTTTCCAACTTTAATATAATATCAGGAACATCCATGTCATGCCCTCATGCTGCAGGAGCTGCAGGGTTTGTTAAGTCTTATCATCAAGATTGGTCTCCTGCTGCTATAAAATCAGCCCTCTTGACTACAGGTAATAGACTGCTTGAATATCTATCTTGTATATAAATAATTTTATAACAATTCAATTACATAGATAATCCTGTAACCAGTTTCAATGGAAAAGCAAATCTGTGACAGTTTAACTTGTGTTGCAGCACTTGTAATGGATGAAACATTGCCTGGGAATGCGGATGCAGAATTTGGGTATGGGGCAGGCCAGATTAATCCAATGAAGGCAGTCGATCCAGGGCTTGTTTATGATGCAGGTGTGGATGATTACATCAATATGCTTTGCAGTGAGGGCTACAATGATACCACCTTGCACTTGGTGACGGGAAACTTCAGTAATTGTGACCATGTAACTCCATCTAAAAATGGAGCACGACAACTAAACTACCCTTCAATAATGGCTTTTGTTGCTCCAGGAAAAGCATTTGAAGCTAAGTTTCCAAGAACTGTTACCAATGTCGGAGTTGCAGAAAGTACATACAAGGCGATTGTAAGTGCACCCTCTGGAATCAGTGCGACAGTGGAACCAGACACATTATCGTTTTCATCTCTAAACCAGAAGCTATCATATAATGTCACCATTGAAGGTGGATCCATGGATACCAGCACATTGATTTCGGGTGCCTTAACTTGGAGCTATGGAAATTACACTGTGAGAAGCCCAATCAATGTGTATGCTCTCTCAGTCTAGTATTTTATCTGAATTTCAATATGTAAATATTAATATCTAAATGAATTGTATGGCAACACAACACATATATTAATATGTAAATGAATTGTGTGGCAACTCTAATACATATTTGGCTATATTTTCTTTTCTTTTTTTTTAATGAGGAGGTATCTCTGCGGCCTAGCCCAGCGACCAGCAGCCCATTTGGCTATATTTTCTTATTCAAACTTGTTTTGAAGACATGGGCATACTTGTCTAGATTAGACAAGCACAACAAGTACATCAAAACTTCCAAAGATATAAAAATTATTAAATATAAATTAATTTCACTCTTTTTTATAAATTTTTGTTTAAATAATTATATTTTAAAGCATGTAAACATTATTTATTATTAAACTTAAAATTTATTTTAGAAAATTTAATATTATTATTGGTATATTTTTTTATTTTCAAAATGAATATATTTATGAATAAATTTTATGTATATTTTTTTAAAAATATTTTAGAATTTTTTTGAGAATTAATTAATCAATTATTAATTAATAAATGTGGATATTTTTATAATCAACATCTTTCATTTATATTAATATTCTAATTATTCATTTGTCATTGTCATAATGTTAAAACTCTACAATTTTAAAGAAAGATAGATGTTCAACGAAGATACAATAATGAATAGTATTATAAGAATTTGTGGAAACAAGAAACTTCAAAACTCAATCTATTTAGATCTTACAAAGAGAGAGAATGTTAATGTTGAATATGAAAAGATAACATTTTAGTTAGGAAATTTATTTTGTAGTTTACAATTAATTCATTGTAGAACGTGACAATTGAAAGAATCTAATTTACACATATAGGATATGTAAAGATTTAGGCACTGATAGATTTTCTTTTCAATATGAACTTCTAGTTCTAGGAAAATCTCGATCTCACAACCACAATAATTAAATATTTAAAATAGTTCATAACTTTTAAGTCATGTGGTTTGTACATTATATGTCACTTAATCAAATTAGCTTCATAAGTACAATGTTAAAGGAATGAAGATTATATTATATGGTAATAGAAAAATATTGAATATAATTATACTTTAACAAAAGATTATGAAATTTTATAAATTTAAGGGTTACTTCTTCCAATGGGCACTATGATCTTACCCATCTAAAGAATTAATATTGTAAACATGTTCAATCAATGAGTCATCTCTCAACAAGTATTTAAAATACTAGTTATTAGCTTCTATTGGTACCATAACTAATAAATGAACTCATTTTCTCAATTTTTTTCTATCATTTTCTTAATATTTGAAAATAATTTCATCAAATATTTAAAAATCCAATGTTGATTTATCCATTGTTGGCGGGCTCTGAAAACTTAATCTATTATTTAATGAACGTACATGCATTTATACATGAGGAATTGTAGTTTTGTAACTGCATAACTAGTAGGTTCATCTTCACAATTAATGAGCTTACTAGAGTCCATGAAATAGAAATTTGCAACTACCTCACCTTTGCGAATAGTAATTTTACTCCAAACTTCTTTATGCTCCTCAAATTTGTCAGCAAGAATAGATGGATAACATTTGGTGTCATTAAACATTGCATAATGGAATATTTATACAATGTAAAGGGTAGTTGTTACCAACCAATAACAATCATGTAGTGAGATAATAATTATATAATTGTATTACGCCAACTTTCCCCCCTTAATACATTGATCTTAAAAAAATCAAATTCACCTTGCCCTAGGGACCCCCTCCTAAGGATTACATAACAAATATATTAATTACATAATATGAATTATGAGAAAATATTCTCCTAAAGAAACAAATCCTAAACTAAGTAGAGCTCCATCAAGATGCCTACTCAACCCTCATAAAGGTCAAGCCCTGAGCCAAATTCTTGAGCTATCAGCCTTGAACTCTCAAATCATAAACCTTGATTTTTTTTTGACAACAATCCATATTGAGCTCCTCATACACGTGGCTCTATCATGTTATCTCTAACCCTTGTAAAGGTGATAATTATTGATCACAACCTCCTTCTCTTTGAACATCCATCCATACTCGAGCTCTTCACCAAACCTCAAACTTGTCTCCAAATCAAATCTTCACAACACATGTATTCTTCAAATTATTTGTCAACATCAACAAACAAACAAAATGAAAAACTTGGAAAAAATTTGTCAAAAATGTGTCTCATGCATAACACCATCTCAAAGTGAGAAGCTAACTTGAGATGATAAAAATTCCTCCATCCTCTAATGTTGTTGGCCTCCAAAGTAACCTTGTTACTCTTTAAGCTTTCAAAGTAGCACTAGATGAAGTAATACAACCTCCAAGAGCACAATAAAAAACATTCATTAGACACTTTTGAGCAAGTTCTTTTCCTAGATTGTCATAAACAAGATCAATGATGTTAAATCGAGCTTCCATGACAATGATACTAACTTCAACCCTAGGTGCAATCATTATTAAATCTTGTATCTCCATAACACACATAAATCAAAATTTCATGTACAATATCTCCCTTATATCATCATTAGTGAGCATTCTCTATTATAGAAATGAAAACATAAGGCATTATGATGCAGTCACGGTAGGAGGGTCTCAAAAGGAACAATCCAGGCCATGTAGCTAGATTAAACATAGTGGAAACCACACATGAGTTTTGAAAATAAAACATAATCAAATCCTTCTTATATGATAAAAAAATATGTAAAAGTGACCAACAACATGTCAGTTTTCAAGATGTAACACACGGGCTTGATTACTAACACAAATCCAGATCCTAGACTGGATGATAGTCTCCCAAAAAACTAATTACTCCTGACTACTACTCCATTACTACTCTAGAATGATGGTTACATTGAACTAAATACCCTCTAGAAGACAAGATGAACCGGTCCGCCCAAAATAGCAATTACCAAAATAAGAACTATGTCAACCAGAAAAGATCTCAATCCCCAAAGCAAGAAGAACATAACAAATTCAAAATAAGACAAGACCCAAATTGAAGAAGAACACCTCCAAATAGAAATGATGTAACATCTCATCAAACAAGGTGCCAAATAGATCTATAAGTCATAAGAAAGCTCTGAGACGTACTAGTGAATTCAAATAGCCATTACAATTTAAACAACTTTTGAAGAACCAATAACATTGAAGGTCACAACTTGTAAGTAAAAGAGTCGATCTATTGGACACTCAAGAACAAGGTCCAAGATCATGTCCACAAGCTAAATATAACTCCACAAGAAAACAAGAACAATAGAAACTAAGAAACGGATTTTTTTTTGGGTAATGCAAGATTGCCAATGACACAAGGATGCTCCTGCATCAGACACCATTGGTTAGAAGAATATGTTCCATAAGAGGAAATTATGAACATCTTACAATATTTAGGACATATATTCCATGCTCATTCTTGACCCATGTATCCTCTTTATCTGCAGCTTTCCTTCTCTACACCTTTGATTTCCCTTTAGTTGGCTCCAATAGCTTTCTTTGCTCTACACTCTATATCTCATTTGTGCAAGATAATAAGGAACTTTTACTACAACCTTTTTCCTTTTGTATATCCAATTTACTTTTGCTACAAGACTCCCTCTACTCCAAAGTATTATACTACTTTACCTTATCTCTATCATCAGTCATCACCCTCTCATTCTCAAATCTAACCATAAGATCCCTCTTGTAACCCATACCGACTACTACATTATGATTCTTAGAATCATAACTCTTCACAATGCTCAAATTCCTTGCACTTTTCTCTACTTCCTCCTTTAAGAGAACCAAAGTAAAATTTTGTCCATCCTTTTCTATTATGACCAAGTTTCTTCTGCAATCATGAATAACCTCCTATCATAATGCCAAGGCCTTCCCAATAAAACATAACAAGCACTCATAGATACCACATCACATAATACTTCATCTCTATAAGGTCCAATGTTGAATTTCACCAAATATTATTCTTTCACCTCCATCACATGATCATCTTGAAACCAACTTATCTGATAAGGACAAGGGTGTTTAAGCCTCTTCAAGCCAAGCTTTTGTACCATCTCTTTCGATACCAAATTATCAGTACTACTACCATCCATAATAACCTTACAACATTTTCCTTTTTATTTTCACACCGTCCTAAATAGATTTCTCCTTTGTATAGGTTCAACTTCCTTCTTACTAAATAGGATTCTTTTAAGAATAAGAGATTCTCCCTTTTCAAGTTCAGCCATGTTATCGATAACATGTTCTTCATGTGCCACAAGATTATATTTATCTAAGCCTTTCCTAGGACATTCAAAAGCCCTATGTCCATTCTCACCACATTTGAAACAAGTACTACCTCTGAATTATTTTCTGTTGTTTCCTTTTCTAGGTTTCCTTTGATCAGGTTTTTTGTTCCACTTTAGTTTTGGTTCATCTTCAAGGATATGCTTCTCCTTGTTGTTACTCACATGCCTCTCCCTTCCTCTAGGGTTACTCTAATGTTTCCTCTTCAACTTATCTTTTGTCTTCAATGTATACTGATAAGCATCCTCCATAATAGAAACCCACAACATACTCAACTCATCTTGAATATTAAATCTCAAACCATTAATATTTCTACCCACCTTCTCCTTAGATATCTCTCGGTGTCCAAATTTGATTGTCATCTTGTACAACTCTTCTATATACTCATTTACACTCATGTCCTACTTCAATTTTTTTAATTTCATGAATAATTCTAGTTCATACTCCTCTAGTACAAATTTATCTTGTAACCTAGCAACCATTACTCTCCATCTAATGAATTTCATTTCACCATTTTACACTCTATCTTTCTACAATTCCTTCCACCATTAGGAAACATGACCTTTCAACTTAGTATGTGCTAACCTAACCCTTTATGAATCTCTGACATCTTGAAGCTCAAAATAATCTTCCAATTTATCAAATCCTTAGGATGCAAAGAATCAGAAAAATTAGAAACTTTCATCCTATGACTTATACTTACTTGTGCCATCATCCTCCACAATCTTTCTTCGTATGTCGATGCCTCACTATCCACTGTCTCAAGATCTTTAGCAACTTCCTCATATTCCTCCTCAGTCTCAGGATTCCTACATAATCCATTGACGAAGGGTAGGGTATGGAGGATCCAATTAAGGATTGTCCAAACTTGTAGCCAAACACCAACAATATGAAATAACACAACAAGATAATCTTTCAATAGAATTTTTATTAACATGCCCAGCTGTAAGGCCTTCTGGGTTAGGGCCAAATACAATCACTTACAAAGTATTTCTACAATCTCCTAGGTAGTCCAGCTCTAAAACACATCAGCAACTGATGGAAACACTAAGGCAGATCTAAACTTGAGCTCACAAGCCTCCAAGAAATCTCCTTGTCTCCAAGCATGCAAACCACTAGCTCTGCTATTACAACTATCAGACAAATGATCTGATCTTCAAGATCTCATAGGATCCCATTGTTATCCTCCTCAACTACTTCCACTGATTGACTCCCTAAACATTTATCCAAACACTCCTTAAATATATTTCCTCAACCACAAGTCGACTGGAAGAAATAATTAAATCCTAAGCCAAGTCAGCTTCTATTACAAACAAATATTAAATGCAACATCAGTCAACTCACAAATAGCCTTACAAACATTTAATTCTCCATGTCAACCTCTAGATCCACATAGGAGAATACATCAAAAGCTACCAACATTAAATACACCAAGTTGGGCAACCAAAACTTCAAGAACTCCAATCGATAAACTAGAACTACTTAGCACCAGTCAAACAATCAAGCACTAGTCAAACAACTGAGGATGTTAGGCATTACCAAGCAAGCACGTCGATCGAGCACCACAAGCATCATTGAGTACAAGTTCCACTGAGCGCAAGAGGTTTCACCGAGTTCCTTCAGCGACTAAGCTCCTTCAATAACTGAGACCGCCAGTTAAAGTTGTAACTGAGTAACACATAACCATTTCAACACACCACCATGCAGATTTTCCAAGTACCCTAGAATTCCCCTACATCAGATTCCCTAGGCTCAAAAAGATGTTCTCATAGGTTGTAAGAACATCTTCCGAGATTCAAAACATAAACCTCAAACTGGTTCTCCACATACAAGCCCTTCAAGTCTTCACCTTGCATATTCTTCCACTTCTGCTTCCTCTGTCTTTTCAAGTCTTTCCTTGATAACACACAGGTCTATTCTCCATACTAATCAATCTTTTCAGAATTCTCCAACTCATCTCAGCAACCAAAGCTCAGGTTTCTCCTACCGAGTGTTGTATCCAGTAAAGGCGTCATGGAAAGCTTCATGTTGTTCTTTTCATCAGTAAATACATTCTTGACACAGTCATACAAAGCTTTGCAATCATACTGCCAAGGTCTACCGAGCAATATGTGACAACTATTCATCTCCATAATATCACACAACACTTGATCCTTATAATGGCCAATCTAAAAATCAACAAGACGTTGCTCTCTCACTTCTAGAGCGTGAACATCTTGCAACCAGCCAATCCTATAAGGATAAGGATGTCTCATTCTCTTCAAACCAAGTTTCTGAACCATGTCCTCAACTACCAGGTTATCAGTACTACCACTATCCACAATTACATCACAAAGTTTACCTCCTGACTTGCACTGAGTTCTGAACAAATTACTCCTCTAACAAGGTCCCACCTTTTCACCGAGCAGTGTTCTTCGAACTAGCAAGTTCTCAGATTCAGGTTCATTCTAAATGTTCGCATGCACCATAGTAGTCCTTCGGTCACCAAACTTCTAATGTGTACACTCAAAAGATATATGCCCTTATTCACCACAATTATAACAAGTGCCCTTAAAGATAACCCTACCTGTCTTCTTTTTCGGCTCCACAGGTTTCGGTTCATCTTCAACAGTCGATTTATCCTTCACCAAGTGATCAAGCTTCTCCTTCCCTCAAGAATTACCATGTTATCTCCTCTTCAACTTATCTTTTGCCTTCAAAGCATACTAATAAGCATCCTCAAATGAATCAATCTTCAGCATACCAAGCTCATCCTGAATATTGAATCTCAAACCATTCACATATCGAGCTACCTTTTCTTTACCATGTTCTCTGTGTCCAGACCGAATAGTCAACTTATAGAACTCCTCGGTATAGTCCTCCATAATCAAATCTTTTTTCTTTAGATTCTGTAACTTATTAAACAAGTCAAGCTTATAGTCGACAGGTATGAACTTAGCTTTCAATTTAGTCACCATCAACCTCCACCGATTGATCTTCATTTCACCTTCATCTTCTCTATCTCTTTGTAATTCTTTCCACCAAAGAGTAGTATGTCCTTTCAACTTAGTATGTACCAATCTTACTCTAAGAGGATCTTCAATTTCTTAAAGCTCAAATAAATCTTCTAATTCACCAATCCAATCAATCAAATCCTTAGGTCTCAAAGTACCAGAGAAGGTAGAAACTTTCATTTGATAACTAGTACTTAACCAAGCTCTAGATCTATGCAACTAACCAATTCTGTCTTCACCAAATCTATCTCTCTGGTCATCTCCACTAGATCCAGCAGCTTCAAAGTCTTCAGTAGCTTCCTCATAACCATCTTCAGTACCAAGATTCCTTGGCATACTAGTAATAGCTCTCATGACCTTAGCGATCATGTCATTCTTCATCAGTTCTATCTTAGATCTAAAATCAACTTTAACTTTCTCTGTAATCTTTGATTCCACAGCATCACAGAGATTTGCATTTGCTCTAGGGTCCAATCTTCTCGGAGGCATCCTTCAAGATCTTCAAAAACCCAAGGCAACAAATCACCAACCAAGGTCCTGGTGCAAATACCCTCAACTCAAAGATTGGTTTACACACTCAAGAACTTAAAGCTCTGATACCATTTGATGTAGGGCACGATAGGGAGGATCCAATTAAGGACTATCCAAACTTGCAGCCAAACACCAACAATGCAAAATAACACAATAAGATAATGTTTCAACAAGATTTTCATTAACATGCCTGGCTGTAAGGCCTTCTAGGTTAGGGCCAAATACAATCACTTACAAAATATTTTTGCAATCTCCTAGCTAGTCCAGCTCTGAAACACATCAACAACTAATGGAAACACTAAGGCATATCTAAACTTGAGCTCGCAAGCCTCCAAGAAATCTCCTTGTCTCCAAGCATGCAACCCACTAGCTCTGCTATTACAACTATCCCACAAACAATCTGATCTTCAAGATCTTGCAAGATCCCATTGTTATCCTCCTCGGCCACTTCCACTAACTGACTCCCTAAACATTTACCCAAACACTCCTTAAATATATTTCCTCAACCACAAGTCAGTTGGAAGAAATAATTAACTCCTAAGCCAAGTCAGATTCTATTACAAACAAATATTAAATGCAACATCAGTCGGCTTACAAATACCCTTACAAACATTTAATTCTCCATGTCAGCCTCTAGATCCACATAGGAGAATACAACAAAAGCTACCAACATTAAATACACCAAGTCGAGCAACCAAAACTTCAAGAACTCCAGTAAACCAAAACTACCAAGCATCAGTCAAACAACCAAGCACCAGTGAAACAACCAAGCATGCTAGGCATTACCAAGAAAGCACATCGACTGAGCACCACAAGCATCACCAAGTAAAAGTTCCACCAAGCGCCAGAGGTTTCACCGATCTCCTTCAATGACTGAGCTCCTTCAATAACTGAGACCGTCGGTTAAAGCTACAACCGAGTAACATAGAACCATTTCAACACACCACCATGCATATTTTACGAGTACCCTAGAATGCCCCTACATCATCCATCTAATACATTTCAGATCTCGATCCTTATCTCATTCTTGTATTCTTCCATCATTTGTTCTAGCCTTCTAGGGTTCATTCTTCTAGGAGGCATCTTCCCAATTCTCAAGTGAAACTGCCTTAGCTTTGATAATCTGATTACAAGGATTTAGTTGCCTCTCACTTCGAGATCTACTAAACACACTTGTAGCCTACCTCCAATTCAATGATCTATTCACCTTCAGTAGGTCTTTAATAACTCATTCAAAGTCACCAACTGGTAGATAATTCCCCTACAATCCCCTTGCACAAGTCATCTACAATTGCGGGCTAGATCCACACTCTGCCACCCCACAAAAAATAGCTATAGGTCCTTTGCAAGCTCAGAAGCTCAAGTCTTCTAGCACTAGAACATCAACCTCACTCAGATACCATCTAACACAATCATGGTAGGAGGGTCTTGAAAGGAACAATCTAGGCTTATGCAGCTAGTGTAAACATATTGAAAACCACACATGAATTCTGAAAACAAAATAGAACCAAATCCTTCTTATATTAGCATAAATATGTACAATTGACTATCAACATGTGCTAGTTTACAAGATGTGGCATGCATGCCTAATTACCAACACAGAAAACATATCCTAGAATGGATGATACTTTCCCAAAAGACTAATTACTCCTAAATGCTACTCCCTTACTACTCTAGAATGATGGTTACATTGAATTAAATGACCCTTAGGAGAAAAGAAGATCTAGTTGGCCCAAAATGGAAATTACCAAAACAAGACCCTTGTCGGCCATAAAAGATCTTAATCCCCGAAGTGGGAAGAACATAATGCATTCAAAATAAGACAAGACCCAAATCAAAGAATAATACCTCCAAATAGAAATGAAGCAATGTCTCATCAAACAAGGTGCCAAATAGATCCATAAGTCATGGGAAAGCTCCAAGACATACTGATGAATTCAAATAGTTGGTACAATTCAAATTTCTTTTGAAGAACCAATAACATCAAAAGCCAAAACTTGTTGATAAAAGAGTCAATCTTTCAAAAACTCGAGAACAAGGTCCAAAAGCACATCCACAAGCTAAATCTAACTCCACAACAAAACAAGAACAATAGAACATGAGAAATTGATAATTTTTTTGGTAATGCAAGATTTCCGATGACCCAAGAATGCTCTTGTATCACATTAATGGAGCCAAACCTCCAATCACATAATCTATAGTAAATGAAAATCTAACTCAAATCTCATAAATTCACGTATATAATAAGGAGATATATTTCCTATAGAATCATTCCAAAATGCCTCTTCTCTTGAA
This sequence comes from Chamaecyparis obtusa, assembly GCA_027943335.1. NCBI lineage: Eukaryota > Viridiplantae > Streptophyta > Pinopsida > Cupressales > Cupressaceae > Chamaecyparis > Chamaecyparis obtusa. The sequence goes on from BSBK01006832.1 coordinate 71,953, forward strand.
ACAAGAATGACTTGTATATTTCTTTGCAATAAGATTTTTTTATTTCATTGCACTAGAGAAACAAAATGGACAACCACATTTTGAATAGTACCTTCTCTTCCTTTATCACTCTGGAACATCTTAAACAACCCACAAAATCTTAAATGCTATTTGGTAAATACTATTACCTCCAAGAAAGAGTTTGATTTCCCTTGCAAGGAATAATGCACATGGAAGACTTTGAATCCCTCGTTATCACCTCAAACTAGTTACTACAAGAAGGTAATGATCAAAATAATGACTTATCTTATGCAAGAAATCAATGGCACTATTTACCAGGACCCCTCCAAGATGGCAACCAAAATGGAAAATTCTCCTTCACACATAACCATGTTGAAATTTCATGCTTCTTTATATGCATCTAGACTATAAATCATGTTTCAAGCCAATCATTCAATCTTGCATAAATCACTAACAAACAATTTCAATAAGAAAATAAGTACCCTTGAAAAAGTGTTCTAGGAGAGCTTTACCTCTTTCAACATGATCTAATTTGCCTCTAAATGGTGATACATCCTTGAGCATCTAGGTCTACATCTTTACAAGCCCATTTTCCTCTAACACATATAAATTCATGAAATTTTGTAAAATCTCATGCCTCCTTCCCAACAATAGCAGTTGCAATATCAATCTATCACCTTTGAAGATGGGTACGCATAATTTATTTTATAATAAGAAAGTGTTGTGTTACCTCACCTTGTCTATGTGAGTATCTCCAAATATGGTCATCTACTTAATTATTCACTACACAAGGATATCTGCTAAAAATCACATGAAAATATACTTTGTTTACTACCAAAAAGCATGAGTTACACCTTTCAATTCAGCAGACTATAATGAAAAATATAATTGTGAATGACTCGTCATGTTCCTATCACCAACTCAAACACATCTCTACATACTTTTGGCTTCTGCACCTTCAGGTTTGAATGCCATAATGTCATCTCCTTGATATAGAGGAATATTATACTTGTGTATAATCTAACTAATGACATTAGTGAAAATACATCATAGAAAGCATTAGTATGCAACATATATAGATATAATCATCACCCAACTAATTTATTTATTTTTGTGCTATAAAATTATATGTCATCTTTGAGCATTATCTCATAAATCTTCAAACACCATAGGGGCATAAAATAATTTCTTGGATATCATATATTAGCAGGCTCCCAAACTTAATCTATTATTCATTGAACATGTGTACCTTTATACAAGAGGAATTGCAATTTTATAATTGCATAAATAATAAGAAGTGTGTTTTAATTGATAGACAATTGTGCTATCAATGATATTATGCCAACATCCAAAAGAATTAGATGTATTTATTATCCTTATTTAACTCTTATATGTATAAATATTCTAAGACACGACAATCTACAGTTCATCAGAATATTAACTCCTAATGGTTCAAGGTTTTATGCTCCTTAAGTATTGCTAAATATTTATATGGAAATTCATAAATTCATATAAAAACTCATATGATTATATATCAATAATTGTATCACCAAATTCTATGGAAAATTATTTGGAGGACAACCCAAGTATCATAACAACTTTTTACAACTAGTCTTAACCAACACACACACACTAAGGATTGACCCATTTAGGTGGTTTTTGTGGTCCCATTCACCATTTGACCATCTTTAGTTCACCATTAACAAAGTCCATGTGATGGATGGATGCATATTTAAAATTTAAACATGCCCCTCTTTCATGCCCATCAAAGTTTGAATTAAAGTTAGTGCATTGTAGAAGGACATACAATTTTTCTCTCCCTCCACCAACTCTTATCTCTATTTCATTCCTTTGTGAAAACATGCCTTGTAGAGGAGAAATAATGGTTGTCTACCAAATCACTTAGGAATGTTTGAGTAGAGTAGAAGTGTGCTCTGGCAGGCATGAATGCAAAATGTTAGATCCTTGATAAGGAAAGTGAACTGTTTGATGTAATGGTTCAAAGAAACATGTTCTCATAGAATACTCTTCTTTCTAGATATCTAAAATGATGATTTGTCAAAAAGGATTTCTAAAATTTCAAGAAAATGAAATTTGGAGGCATAAATCTAAACTCGTCAACCTTTTCCAACATCCTCAAGCTTTCAAACAAGATATCCACACCCATCGCAGGATAAAGGATGGACATGTTTTATCAATTTTATTAGTTTCAACTGTCTTGGTAGACATGCATGCAAAACATGGAAGCATAGACAAGGCACACTAACTTAAAATGCTCCAAAGAAATGTATTCTCATGGAATGTGCTAATTGTAGGATATTCACAAAATGGATTTGTTGAAAAGGCTTTAGAAACTTATAGTAGGAAAATGCAATTGGTAGGTGTAAATCCAGACTCTACAACCTTTGCTAGCATCATTGTAGCCAATTTCGAATGGGAGCTTTGTATGTAGGGATATCCTTAAAATAATAGAATATAGAGGGAATTTTTAAGATATACTTGCAACCTGATGCAAAGACCCTAGGTGGACTTGTAATCAATCATAACAAGAGGGACTTCCATAGTGTTATTGCAACACCAAACTAGCTTCTCATTAGGATCATTCTCCTTGATCCAAGCCATACCATCACTATCAAAGTGCAAACATAGTACTTTGTGCCACCATAGGCTCCACATCTTTAAAATCACTCCAATGTCCCTCAATCCATCCAATGGATTCATCCAAGCAATCAAATCTTCAATCTATCCCTCACTAGTTGCTCACTAGGCCTATTTCCCTAGTACCCATGCCCAAACCACAACCAAGATATTCTACCCAAACCACAAGACCCGCATTCCTAGGTGCATAAGCCTAGGGCTTTACCAACCAAACCTCTCCAATCACTTCTAGACCCTCCCAATGGATCTAACACCATCTAATGGTCATATCTTGACCTTTCATGCAATAAAATGTGGCCCTCCTTTGGATAGAATCTCTAGACTTTAACTGGTCCAAGCACCTAGTGACCCCCAATCAACATTTCTCTTTAATGACTGATCCATTTCTCAACCCCCTTGCTATCCCTGCATGTAAGAACATATGGGAGCATATAATAAATTTAATGGACTCTCCCCACAATCACATTAACCATAGTAAGTGAGGAAGCCATATTCGCTCATGGTGTCTTCAAAACAAAATGTTGATTGCACTTAAACAATGATAGGAACAGTCAAAACAATCTGACTTCCCTTCAAAACTCAACAAAAACTATTCAATAGTGCATGGAAATGATCAATAATCTAAACCAGTACCATATTAAGTCATTCCCAATCCACTTTGCAATCAAAAGAGAATTTTGAACACACAAATAGATGATTGTGTCCCTCACAGCAGCAAGTAGGTTTTTTGTAGAGAATTTAATTTGTATTGAATGAAAGTTTTATTACATGGATTTCTTCAACACACCAAGACTCTCAAAAACTCCCCTAAACTCTTCTCTACCTATTTATCATGCACAAACAATACTAAATAGCCTTTGAAATGTCAGTTGGCTTTCCAACTTCCTCTTCAACTGAACATAGTCAGTTACATGACTATTACAATAAAGATTTTTTTATATTTTGTTGTCTACTTGACAACATAGTTGTCAATTTTGACAATTTACATTCTTTAGGCATTTATTAACCTTTTAAATGTTCTTATGAATCTATCATAATCACTCAATCCCTTAAATCACTCTAAATCCCTCTCATGAGCCTTTTAGGCTTATTTTGCCATTTTTGGGCAAATTACATATTTGGACACTTTAAGTGCATTACATCCATTTTAATGGCTTTATTGGCAATATTACATTCATTATTACCTTTACAGCTAATTTAAACAACTTTACCCACCTAGGATCCCCAAGTGACCCCTAGGTACATTCTAACTCCCAAAATGCCATTAAGGCTTACAATATTGATCCCATTACAAAAATGATTCAAACATAATCAAAACACATTTAAAGGACCATTATTGGTCTTATTACATCAAATGACCCAACATGGTCATGTTTATCTTTCAACTTCCCCTAGGATTTATTCAGTGACCCTAGTGTCCTCTTAGGCCTTTGTCCTTGGCCTTGGTGCTCCTACACCATACTCCATAGCTTTAAAACTTTCCCAAGTCCTCTTGGAAACTTGCAAGTAAAAAAATGTTAGAAAAAAAAATTCAACGTCTTCATCTTCTCCTTAGACAAATATAGATCCTCATGGACCCATGCAACTCTTCCATGCATCTTCATCTTGCATTTTGGTTTGCCCCTTATCAACAATGTTAACATGGCTTTCCCATGTTGTTGCTTCTCGCTCACCATCATATAAATTAGTATCTCCATGTTAGGAGAAAAAATTGTCATCATTTGAGCCTCCTTAAGGCCCATCTTTGCAAATTTAGTGTCTTCTTTGAAGGCTGGTCCCTCATGTGCCTCCAAAACACCTCCATAACTCTTCCATTCCTCTACTATTGTAGCAAACTGATCCCACAAATCCAACTTAGTTTCAAGACCTTCCTAGACTTCTTCTATGTTGTCTCCTCTAGCATCCACCAAGACTTTCTCGCAAGTATCTATACCCCTCATCATAGGTGCATTCTTCCTTGCTGTTGCAACTAGTTTTTGAATAGGCCATCTTATCTTATTTTCTACCTTCAAGTGCCAACTCTTGGATATTCTTCTTTCCCTCTCCATTCTTGCTTCTCTTTCTTCATCTTCCTTTCTTCTCTTCTCTTTAATCCTCTTCCATTTTTCTTCACTCTCTTCCAAAGCTCTCCTCAAGCTTCTCAATTCCTCTTGTCTCCTCCATTCTATCTCTTGTCTCCTTACTTCTTCTTTTATTTTCTTCTCTTCATCTCTTTTTATTCCTTCATCTAATTATTATTTTATAAACTTGGCTAACTCTCTCTCACTTCTGGTCATTTCCATCTTCTCACACCAATCTAGGATTCATTAGATATTTGGCCACCACTTTGGAACACTCAAGGAGGATAATTCAACTCAGAGGCCTCAACAAAGGGATTTCAATCTTCCAAATCCTAGACCTTCACTTGCTCTGATACCACCTGATTCAAATACTCTAGGTGGACTTGCAATCAATCATAACAAGAGGGACTTCCATAGTGTTATTGCAACACCAAACTAGCTTCTCATTAGGATCATTCTCCTTGATCCAAGTCATACCATCACTATCATAGTGCACACATAATACTTTGTGCCACCATAGGCTCTACATCTTTAAAATCACTCCAATTTCCCTCAATCCATCCAATGGATTCATCCAAGCAATCAAATCTTCAAACTATCCCTCACCGGTTGCTCACTAGGCCTATTTCCCTAGTGGCCCTGCCAAAGTGATTTTTCAAGGATTTCTCTAAACTTATCCAAAACACTCTCCAATATAAAGGTACATATGGATACCCTTTTAAAAAAAATTTAACATATCTTAGAATCACATATTACTCTTTTGGACCAAATATCCAAATAATTGTTGGTGCTCTGTAATTAGCCTTCCGTTTACAAAGCAAGTACCAACTACACATATCCCCAAACCTTAAAAATTTCATAAGAGTTGTATTATGATCCAAATAAATGGATTTTCACACTTTCAAGAGGTAACGGCAAGATCTTCTACCCAAACCACAAGACCCTCATTCCTAGGTGCATAAGCCTAGGGCTTTACCAACCAAACCCTCCCAGTGGATCTAACACCATATAATGGTCATATATTGACCTTTAATGCAATAAAATGTGGCCCTAATTTGGATAGAATCTCCATACTTTAACTGGTACAAGCACCTAGTGACCCTCAATCAACATTTCTCTTCAATGATTGATCCATTTCTCAATCCCCTTTCCATCCTTTCATGCAAGCACATATGGGAACATATAATACATTTAATGGACTCTCCCCATATTCAAATTAACCACAATAAGTGAGGAAGCCCTATTCATTCATAGTGTCTTCAAAACAAAATGTTGATTGCACTTAAACAATGACAGGATCAGTCAAAACAATCAGACTACCCTTACTTGAAAACTCAACAAAAACTATTCAATGGTGCATGGAAATGATCAATAGTCTAAACCAATACCATATTAATTCATTCCCAAACCACTTTGTAATCAAAAGAGAAGTTTTAACACACAAATAGAGGACCGTGTCCCTCACGGTAGCAAGTAGGTTGTTTGCAAAGAATTTAATTTGTATTGAATGAAAGTTTTATTACATGGCTTTCTTCAACACACCAAGACTCTCAAAAAATCCCCTAAAATCTTCTCAACCTATTCCTCATGCAAAAAAAATACTAAATATCCTTCCAAAGGTCGGTTGTCTTTCCAACTTCCTCTTCAACTGAACACAGTTAGTTACATGACTATTACAATAAAGATTTGTTTATATTTTGTTGTCTAGTTGACAACATAGTTGTCAATTTCAACAACTTACATTATTTAGGAATTTATTAACCTTTTAAAGGTTCTTAGGAATCTATCCTAATCACTCAAACCCTTAAATCACTCCAAATTCCTCTCAAGAGCCTTTTAGGCTTATTTTACCATTTTTGGGCAAATACATATTTGGGCACTTTAAGTGCATTACATCCATTTTAATGGCTTCATTGGCCATATTACATTCATTATGACCTTTATAGGTCATTTAAAAGGCTTACAATATTGATCCCATTACAAAAATTATTCAAACATAATAAAAACACATTTAAAGGACCATTATTGGTCTTATTACATCAAATGACCCAACATGGTCATGTTTATCTTTTAACTCCCCCTAGGATCTATTCAGTGACCCCAGTGTCCTCTTAGGCCTTTTTCCTTGGCCTTGGTGCTCCTGCACCACAACCACTCTACTAGACATGTATGGAAAGAATGGAATGAAAGCATAAATGAGACATGTTAACTATTTGACAATATGCCTCAAAGAAAATATGGTCTCGTGGAATGCCAAGATTGCAGGATATGATCAAAAGGAAGTTGTTGACAAATATTTCTTCTAATATATACTTTCTCTCTTTTATCATGGCTTCTTTGTCCACTTGACCAAAGTCTTTTTTCCACCTTTTCCTCTTGGAAATTGAACATCTAAGAACTCACTTCATAATATCTATCACAAACCTCATATAGAGTTGCTTCTTTATCTTGTTTTATCTAATTAATTAAGTATTTACTAATCATTTGAACTCTTTACAAATTTCTCTTTATTTTAGCAACATGAGAGATGACTCTTTGTCTATGAGGTTCATCCCTTTATTATGTCTCTTTAACTTGGGGAATGTGTTGGTTGATAACACATTGTTAGTTTACATGGTGAAAAAGGGAGAAAAGGCAAAGGGGTTTATTACTCCTCCTTTTCAAACCTGCACACTCATAAGGAATATTTCCCAATAGGCTCGAGTTAGGACCTAAGCACTAAATGTGGCAGTGATCCTTCACTAAATATATGATTTGGAAATGCAAAAGAGGAAAGATGCAATGTAGATGAGAAAATAGACAAATAGAGACAAAACTAGAAATAACACACTGATAAGTAACTACCAGAAACTAGAAATGAGTTGAATCATGGTTCAAAATATTATACTAACCTATGATATTAGTTTGGGCTGAAGTTTTAGGGTACAAAACATTTCATATGTTTTGTACCTAGTACTTTTGACTAAAATTTTTAGGGATCCTCTGATTATTTCTAATCTTCCTAGAAAAGTTCTGATAGCTCCATAACCTTTTTCTAGACATATAAAATTGGGGAAAAGGTTGGGTAAAATGGATTTTCCTTGGTCAAACCCCTATTTATGAATCAACTTTGAAAATGTAATGAAATTTCATAAATGAAAGTATGTATAAAGGTAAATGTTTGATTCACCTTGTATAAACCCTCATGGACAGATGTAGGAATCACTCATACCCATGAAGATGTTTGAGTATGATTGAAATAAAGGAGTTAAACTTGGGATGTCTAATAGGAATCAATTATTCCCTAACAAATAGATAGATCTATGAACACCACTCCTATATTTTCAATGTAGATATGCTTGATAATCGCTTGTAATGAAGGAGAGATGAGTGTAGATGGAAGGAAGGATCTTCTTTCTTGATTGAGAAATAATCTATTTGGCCATCATGGGAAATAAACTTTATTCAATGGATAAGATTTAAGTTTACTTGAATGAATTATAGAAAATAGATCTTGGATGCTTGCCTTCAAATATTTAATCCAATTTCTTGAATGCTTGATTGCTCTTGATAGCTTGAATGCCTTATGAAAACTTGATTTCATAATAGTGGATGTCAAAATGTGGAGAGATAGGGTGTTTATATACTTCATCCATAATTTTGGGATTCAAAAATAAGTTAGGCCAACCACGGGATCTAATTTCCCACTAACACCCCAACATAGGGCTTTAGGCAAAAAAGTGTGGGAATAGAATGTTTGAAACATTTTGTTCCTAGGTATAGAATGTTTAAAATGCTCTATACCTGGTATTATTAACCCAAATTTGAACTGGGTGTTGGGATGGTAGAAAAGATGAGAGAAAATAATAATTATGTTGCTAGGATCATGCATAACAATCATCATATCTCAAAATCATCAAAATGGGGCTCAATAGAGCAACCAATTATGGGTGCTAACTTTTTAGGATGGTATGTTTGGCCACCAATTCAGCATAAGTATTAGACAAACTCATGCTGTAATACCCCTCTAACCCTAATATAAGTTTTGTGTTTTTGAAAGAATTAAGATCCTTCGATGTTTTCTTACAGCTTAAGTTGTACATGATACTTGTTTGATCTATTCCTATAGTTGTTTATAATAATTTCATAAGCTAGTACTCAATGATTCTAATATCAGACATACTATCTAAAGGTATCACTTTTGTATGTATTTATCTCCATGTATGTATTGAGTACCTACAAGACCTTTATGAACATAGTTAGGATGTTATATGATATGTACTTGATAGATATATATAAGTGGTTATTTATATTTTCTTCTATTAAGGTTACTTTGGATGAATCTTGTATCTCACTTGATGATTTGATTATGTTGATTTATTATTAGTATTGATAAGAGACTAACACAATGCTTGAGATTCTAACCTTCGTTATGATGATGCTACATGCTTTGAGTGTATATATATACATGATGTGTTTTCATGATTCAGGACGAAGTCATAGTTACTCACATAGCTGAGGTCCACACGATGTATCGATCCTGGTCATCTGTCTGCAATGTTTTCTTTTATACATATATCCGTGCATATGTATTTCTTCTTTGTGATGCAGGCTTGCAGGTACCGGGTATCGACTTCACCTGGCTTCACAGGTCTGAGCATGCCCTCAAATCCTCGATGGTTGTTGTTATGGAGATAGTACTAAGGCCCCTACATGAGTCTTCCTTTGTCATTATTCTAATTTGGGAATATTAGGGTTCCTTCTTTGTCAGTCAACCTTTGGGTAAAAAACCCAGATCCAACGCACCCGGTTGGGCATGGTTGTAGTTAGTGCCTTGTGGCCACTTGAATCCATTTGGTTGTATGATTTGTTTACTCATTTTATTTATTTCTCCTTCTTGGTATGATTCTTAGTTAATCTTTCTATGTTGTGTTTCAGGAGTTTGGCTTGACTTTCCTTGTTGACTTTGGTTGACCTTGTTTGATCTTATAGTTTTCTCAATATGTTTCATAGTTGATTTTTATGGCCTCTTTCGATGATTAGATTTATTTTGAGGCATGTGATTTTATTCTACCTCAGTGTTATATCCTATAGTAATTATAAATAGGTAATAATATTGTGATCTATTACTTCATAATCTTATAGATTATAGTGTTTGGTATTTGGCATGTATCTATATATATATATATATATATATGGAAATATATATATGGGTGCACACATATATGTATTTATATATATATAATTTATATGTGATTATATGTTAATTATTATAGATATTGTTGATGGTGTATATTTCGGGATTAATGTAAAGTATAATATTATTAATAATTAAATATTAAATAATGCGAGGTATATTATTCTCAATTGTTAATTATTAATAATGAGGATAGGTTATATATATAGATATTGATGTAATTAATGATGGCATATGCATATATGTTAGGATAATATTACATGTGTGTATGAATGAATACAAATAATCTTTTATTGTATATTTGAGTAATATAGTTGTATGATATTAAGTTATTTTATAATACCCTTTAGTTAAGAGTTAGTTGGGAATTGGTTACTTTTCCTCTCAACCTTTGGAAATCTATTTATATGCACTACTTTCTCATTTGAAGGGAGGGGATTTTGGGGCTGAAGCATTGAGGAGAGGATGGCCTTACTTTTCATGGAGATTTTGGAGAGAAAACTTGGAGATGTGAAGGAGAGTTTGTAAGCATATGTCTTTAAGAATTTTTGGTTATCTTTGCTTTTGGGAGAGAGACATTTTTGTGAGAATTTCAGTAGTTGAGAGAGGGATTCTTTGCTGTGGAATTATTTCTTTCTTTCATGGAGATTTCTGAAAGTGGATAGGGTTTGAAGGATGCATCTCAAGTTTGGATTTGTCTTCTCTTTTGTTTCCTTCCTTCTTCGATTCAACCTTCGTAGGACATGAGGTATGGATTGAATATTTTAGTTACTTGATGTATCTGATAGATTATAGATCTATTTATATATTATCATTATTTATTATATCTATACTTTTCATTTGTATGGTTATTTTAAAGTTTTGAGTTTTTGTTTGTAAGAATTGGCATGTGTTTTCCTAGGGTTTTTAGCAACCCATTTTTGGAGATCTGTTATTATAACAATTTAAATTGCATCTATGGTTTTACTAAATTGATTTTCTGAAAGTAAAATTCACAGATATCAAATGGGTATCTCTATGATTTTATTTTTAGGGTCGAATTAATGCCTTATTTTTGACATTTTGGCAGACTATGCCTGTCCATTCTTGATTCTGAATTTTCTGTCAAATGTATTCGTATGCTACAGGCTGATATGATTATATAAAAGTATAAATTTGATATAAAATATTCTCTTAAGTCTTATCTTTCATTTCCAATTGGTTTGGTAAATTTTAATTATGTTTTGTGAAAATTACAACCGTTTTAGTGAAGGCAGGTCTGAACCCTAACTAGAATTTTCTGTTTTAAACCAGAAGTCATAACTTTCTTTCCCACCGTTGGATCTTTCTAAAAATAAAATTGAGAGTCCATAATTATGTTATCTAAATCTCCACCGAAGAGATTTCCTTTATTTTATGTTTTGTGGAAGATATGGATGACTGTTCTATGATGACTATTCTTTGCATTTAATCCTTGCTTGAAATAATTCAATTTAAGAACATCATTAAGTTTTAAGGTTTCGTATGGTTACCAGAGGCTATTAAAATTTGTTTTTGGTTAATTGGATCTATTTATACTCTGAATATGTTTATAATATCACTTGGATATCTTCTTATATGTTTGGAACATTCTGAATGCCATATTGGGTTTAGGGTTGTCAAGTGGACTAGGGACAACATATGTTTTCCTAAACTCAATCAAATGTTGTTATGGAATTGATATGAATTTTTGATGATGAATCTATTATGTTCTTATGATTTTTATATGTATGTTAGGGAACCTAAGTACACTAGGTGAGTGGCTCATAGTGAGGGGCCGGGGCCCTAAGTGGCTAGTACCAGGATAACCTACTATGAGTTATTTAATCAAGTGATAACCTAAATAAATGAATTGGGAATGGGAGATTATTGGAATGGGAAATTACACATTAATCAAGATTAATTGTGCCTCGCCCATGCCTTTAGTGCTAGTAAAGACTAAGGATGGGAGTGGGAGAAGGTACCTATGCATAGGTACAACTGAATGACCTTGTCTGTACGAGAAGCATTCGGTTCCGCATGTGCCTACTTGGGGGCCGGGGCCAAGAGTGGCTAGTACCAGGACAACCCAAGGGGTGAGGGCTATGCGATGACACTCACCTAGCTTGTATCTTAGAGTCTCTATCAAATTTGATCATGCCTCTGGTATTCCTTGTGGTCTTCTTGTCTTTTCCTTTTTGTTGTGACTTTGGGGAACTTTTATCACCACCTTAGGAATTTTCTAGTTGTTACCTCTTGTATGGGCCTTTGGTTCTATCTCCTAGCTCGGGGGAGTGGGCCTATTGGTTCCACGTGGTTGGGTGGTTAATATTTATATCGAGGTATTGTTCGTGATTCTCTGGATGATCCTAGCACATATTCCTTTCTAGATCTGCAGTTGAAGATTTCTTATTGGATATTTTAATATGTTGAGATGTACTTATGTATTTGAATTCATGTACTTTTTAATCTCCTAAAAGGAGTCTTGTAGTATTGATGTAATCTCAATTCAAAGCAATGCATAAGGGAATGGGTAGTTCTAGGTAAAAGAAAGGGAAAATAATGTGGAATATTAGACATGTTACTAGCATTAAAAGAAAGTGTTTATGTTATTTCTCCTATCCTCTTATGTTGTCCATATGTAAAGGAAATAATCTTAAATATAGTTATATACAATGATGTATCACAAAAATAATGTATTCTCTCTTGATGAACGGATCCAAAGAAATTATTGAGAAATGATAAGTTAGTGATTGTAATTATTAACAATGAATGGTTATGAAACAATGCAATAAAATAGTAACTTGATTATAATGTTAATACTTGGTTCATGTTAATGAAATACCTAGGATAATGCCTACCTTAATGAATATTAATCTCTTACCTAAATTATTAGAGAAAAGTGATATAAAGTATAGTAGATGTAGATGAAATCAATATGAATTTATGGAATGAGTTGATAAAAGGAATAATGATGTTGGATGATTAACCTATGTTTAATAAAAGAAATAAGTTAGGGACATTTAACTTGGTGCATTAAAATGAATGTAGATCTTTTAAGCTCATGATTCTGTGAATATCTTATGCATGTAAATGGTTTATATGATGTTGCTTAGGTAGCGACGTTAGGGAACCCGGGAGGACTTAAGTTGTATAAATCTTACATTCAAGTAGTAGAAAATTATTTCTTCTTTTAGAAATATGAAGTGTAATGATGAATATTATTCTAGTTAAAATAAATAAATAAATTTAAAAAAAATTCACTACTTTCATTTTATAGAGGTTTTATGTCTTGTCCTCTTGGGTTACCTGGCGGGGTGTTACACATGCTCATGGTAAATTAGGTCAATGCATAAAAATGGTCTTATCAAGGTCAAGGATACAAAGAAACATCAATCCCCTAAGTGACCTAATTCTTCATAAAATCCAAAACCAAGATAAAAGAGGCATCACTTGAGAGAGAGAGAGAGAGAGAGAGAGAGAGAGAGAGAGAGAGCCTAGTAAGGTATTGCCTTACTAGGGATTATGCAAAGAGAAAGTGTTGCTACATTATATGGCATAGATAGTTTAGCAAGTGGTGTTATGCTAATCAATCCATCAAAACAAAGTGGAGTACTCCTTAAGAAAATTATTGTCTCCATTAAGGGATCTTGGAAAGGCAATCATTCCTAAGTAAGGCATTATCTCCAAAGGGATCTATAAAAGGAGGATTATTCCTTAAGGAAAGCATTTTCTCCATTAAGGGATCCAGTGAATAAGACAGATGGGCATGATAGTGAAATGATGAATGTAAGGAAATTGTTGTCTTCTTAGCCATCTACATAGAGATTGAATTGAATTATTATGTGTGTGTGTGAAAATGTGAAATAAGATCATTGTGTATGTACCCACATTAAAGTGATTGTAAACACCTTAACATGAGCAATGGCCTTAACAAATCATACATGCACCCATAAGAGACAGATCCATTATGAGATGGCCCCAAGAAAGGACAAACTAAGGGAAATGGGCACATGACAAAAGAGAGCACAAAAGGGATCTAATAACTCAGGGGCTAGTATGATCATATGATAACTCATGTAGATTATAATTATATCAAAATGAGTTGTCATCATTCTCCAAAGATAGTAGAAATACAAGAAAAATGAAAGAATATCACACAAGAGTTACAAAGAAGTATTTTGGGGATGACATCACAGAGACCAAAAATAATAGGTAGATACCATTTTGAATCATCCCCAAATAGATAAAACAAAGGCATGTTTACGAATAGTGACACATGCATGACATAATAGGTAACAACACATAGAAGAAAAGATATAAATAGAGGAATGCCACAACAGATTGATTCCTTTATCACCTTACGCTAATGATGCAATAAGGGTTGTCTAAGATTTATAAACAAAAAATATAACAAGAATCGCATCACAGGGGAAGCACATTACAAAAATAAAAAAACAAAGAATCCACTGTACAAGAGGAGCTATTCAAGCATATTGCCTCCCCCCCCCCCCCAAATCTCAGTCTATAGTATTTAGGGAAGGTGAGAAACATGAGAGATGAGAAATATCAAGAATGATAGATGGAACAATAGTCATTTCCAAACAAGGATCATGTTATAAAAATGGGTCACTTTATTCATCACTAGGGCTAAGAGAATTATTTTGCAAATTTAGTTGGTAAATCATGATTAACATAAATAAGCTCATATATATCATCATAATCACTAGAATGAATATCATTATTTGCATTAGAAATATTGAAAGAATCATCACCAAGAGTATCTTCTTTATCCAAAGTAATTGTAATAGAATCTAAGATACGAATAGAATTATTACGTTTATTCAATTTCATAATTTCCAAATTAACTTCATCCATTGGGCTATGAATAAGTTGGTCAAAGGGAATCAAAGCATTATTATGTGTATGAGGGAAGGAAATATTTTGGGAAGCACACTCACATACTCTAGTATTGTGTGTATGGTGGCAGTCACGAGCACAATGACTACTTTTCTTTTTTCTTGAGATTTGGTTTGGTTTAGGATCAATCAATATTGGGTCCTTTTCTTCTTTAGGGGAAGAATGGAAGGCACCACACTAGGTTGAGAGATAACATATGAAAAACATTAATAGGATTTAGGAGGTGGAACAAAAGAATATAGAGGAGGTGTGGAAGGTGTAAGAAGAAGTCCGGGTCTAGGGAAGGAGATAGAATGTTCTTAGGATTTCTAAGCTCACAAATCTTTTATATTTTGAATTGTTTATAGCATCAAAACATATTGTGTTTATGAAGTTGAATTGGTTGAGGCATAGAAGGCATAAAGAAGTCAAGGTCAAAGTTCCATCAAGGTGCTAAAGGATGATAAAGACTATGATTAATCATGATTATTTTCTATAATGGGGAAATTTCAAATACTTATGAATATGAGAGACAACATATTTCATGGAGATGATCCAAGGAAGTCCAATTCTAAGTTGAAATTGATCAAAATTTGGGCCAAAAACAAAGGTGACATCTAGTGTTTTACCTCCAAATTATATGGGAAAAGTAATGGAACCATGGGTAGGATAAGTAAAACCATTAAAAGTTTGGATTACCACATCATATTTATCATAGAAATCTCACTAAAATTGTCTAGTGTAAATATTTTCTTCAATTATAAAATTCACCATGCAAGTAGGATCTATAAGGCCACCACAAGAAATAAGACCATTAACCTTTTCTATGATGTAAAGAGTACCATCAATTTCTTTAATTATCTCTTTAGGATAACATGTAATACAAATCTCAAGTTTAGGTTTGGATTGATTAATAAGGTTGATAATATTGTTGGCTTTAGTACACTCAATTTCATAGTCAACAACATGGGTGGAAGAAGAAGGTAAAGACTTAGTGGACTTAATGATATTGGTCAAATGAGAAGGCAAAGGATTATTATACATTTGTAAGTTTTGTTTGGTAGGTGCTATAGACTTGTTTCCTTGATCATTAATACCCTCAACATATATAGCATTAGAATCAATGAGGTCTTGAATAACATATTTTAAACTAAAACACTTCTCAATATCATGGCTAGGTTGACAATGGTATTGACAAAAAGCTTTGTGATCAAAGAATTTAGGAAAAGGTTTGGATGTATTAATTGGTTTAATGGAAAAGGGTTGTAAAAACATTAGCATTAATCAAATTCAACATCACATTATGAAAATATTTAGAAAGAGGTTTTAAATTATGAGAAGGTCTAAAACAGATGACAAATGAGCCACGCCTTTGGATGTTGTTGCCGCTTGTTCATCAACATGGTTTGATGAATTATTGATCTTGATGAGGCTCTTAGGTTTATGAAACTTTTAAAAGGACAAAAATGTGACATCACTCTTATCAATTGGAACCATTGGAGTTCTCTCAAATTGACTCACTTGAAGTTGATAATTATGAAGCACTGCACACAATTGAGTAAAAGAGGAGAATTTGAAAAACAAATATCTTATCCCTAATTTTTTATTTATAAATTAGAAATTCAAATGCATTGAGTATCAACATCAAGTATAACATAACAAATTTGAGCATGCAAATTCTTAAATCTACCAATGAAATTAGTCACTTTTTCTTTAACAACTTGTTTAAAATGCATCAAATCAGTCAAATAAATCTTAGCACCAATATTGTTTTGAAATTATTGGATGAAATAATTAGATTTTTTTTGAAAGGAATCAATGGAATAAGGAGGAAAAGAACAATACCATTACAAGACTTTATCTCAAAAGGTTCAAGTAAATAGTTTAGCCATGAACCTATGATCATGAGAGAAATCACTACACAATGTTTGAAAGGTTTTAACCATTTAGCTACTAAAATAAAAGTTGCAATAAAGTATTTATTCATTACTTCTCAAGTTGTAATCAACTTAATTAATGAACACTAATTCTATAACAAGAGGTGACAATTTATATGATATCTTAACAATGAACACTACAACAAAGACACAATGCATTAATTGAAAATGAATGAAACATGTTACAATAATTAATCCACTGATTATGTCCAAAGCTACAGGAACATAGTCATTCAACTCAAATAGTATATCTCAATGGATTTTAATAACAAGTTTAACAAACTACTACTCCCATAATGTGTAAAAGAAATATGGAGGAGATATAACTTAAGTGGCCCCCCTTGAGATAACTCCAATTAAACTTTACAAGAGGAAGGAACTCATTTAAAACTCATTTTATCCATGAATTCACCATGAGAGAATATAGTTTCTCATATTTGACTATAATAATGATATATTGTTTGGAAAAAAACATAATTACATTCACATAAGGCTGACATATATAGAAAGATTGAAAATTTTAAAAGATTCAACCTTACATGTGTGCACCACCCATGAATCCAAGAAAGAAACTTTTAACTCATAAAGGCAACATACTTGCAGGAAATAATCCTAGCAGAATTACAGCTCTTGATTAGTTAAAGATATATTAACTAACCCCACACTTGTCATCAAAAGTAATGAGTTTTTAATCTTCCAACAACCAAAAATAGAATAAGTCTTCAAGGATCTCACATATTGACAAAGATATTCAAGATCAAAAGGTTGGCTTAATGTTGATTTTCCAATTTCTGCATGAGTTTCATGGCTTGAAGCTATAGGAACTACGAATGTCCATTATATTATGTACTGCAAAAACTAGTTAGTAGGCAAACAACCATGTATATAATATTCAATCTCATTTACATCACATTTTACTCCATATATTGTCATATAACCATATTTCAAACTAAATAGATGACTATGATAATGTAGCATGAAAGTCTCTCAAAGCATATTAAAACATGAAGTCTTTGGTATATAGGACATAGTTAAGATGACCAACAAAATCTAAAAATAAACCACAAAGTCATAGAAAAAGTGTCAAATAACCCACTCATTAGTTGTCAAGATTAATGAGCATCTCACTAGCACCCAAAAAATAGGGGATGAATATATAAAAACCCAATTTATAATATTTTTAAAAAAGGAGATCTCTCAAAGGATAGCTTTTGACACAACTCATTGATTTTTTGTTGAAGGTATCATTTTTATTTTTCAAGTAATTCCTAATGGGAATACATTATGTAATATTTGTAACGTGTGACCTATTTTCCAACCTTGCATGTTTACTCTTAATAAAGTATTGAGAGTGTACAATTTGGGCCTTTCTTTTGTCTGTTATAAATATGTTTTGTGCTGATAATCTTTATAGTAGGTCTTATTTTCTTATGTTGGTCTTTTTTGTCTTCTACTTATCCTGTGGGATTATGGACTATGTATGTTTTTTACTCTTCCATTTACCTCTAGAACAAAAGATGAATTATACCAGTTAAAATCTATTCCCTAGAATGGTTAACTTTTGTGAAATCTAAGAGGTGTAAAATTTTATTTGACCCTTGTAGGAACTATTTTTGTCTAAGAAAGAGAAATAATTTAATGTGTCAATTATTTGGATTTCAATCAGAAAGAGTCTTCCTACATCATGTCCTCCTTTTCAAAAATTCATGCATGCCTAGGGAAATATATGCCTTTATTCAGATCCCTATAGGTTCTTCCCATAATTAGGATTCTAACATTACACTTTATTTCTTAATTAATTCATGTGTCTTATTCTCCTTTTAAAAAATGAAGGGTCTATGGTACATCGTATCTACTTTTTAAGGAGATATTTTCTTGAGTTTGAAAGGTTCTAGGTGCTATAAAAGCTATATAGAGAAGTTTTGAAATGTTGTAAAAGCTTTTCTTTGGTGCATCGCCTCTTTCGAAACTCCAAAGAATGAAGATCCAACTTCTAAAATCACAAAGGTCATTTCATAGGATGCACAAGTCTCATACTTGTGAAACTTTTTGAATTCCCTTATTTAGGTGTGAGCTTCTAAGGGATCAACACATTCACTGTAACATGCTTCGACAATCTTCATGAAATAAAATATTCTATAATTTCCTTGTAGGTTATTGTGGATTAATTTTATTGCATCAACACTTGTGATCACATTCAAAGAGAACTGCATCTTCAAGGTATGGAACACTTTTATACTTAGGTCTAGCATGTTTTATACCTTAGTACACTTTACTTTCAAGTATATTTCATTTATATTTTAATGTTGATTCCAAACTAGGGTTTGACTAAGGAAAACTCATTTCTATACAACCTTTTCTCTCTTTTCTCTATGCAAGAATAGGTGGTGGTGATACAAAAAAAGATTAAGGCATATTAGAATATTGGCTACAATCTACAACTAAACTAATTGAAAAGTGTAGGGAATAGGGTGAGCGATTTTTTGTATTCTTGGGAATACGGTGATTAGTTTTCCATAGTCCCTACATCTCAACTTTAAATTTCATGTTTCTGGTCCTAGAATCCCTCTTTTAGTTCAAGATTATTATGTGCATACAAAAATTCATCCTTTATCTACATCTAGCCCTGGATCTAGAATTTACATAATCATATCCCCCTATTTAGAGTGAAGGATCATTTCATCCACTTAGCATTTGCACCTTCTTGAGCCTAGTGGATCATCTTCCTTCTAATGTAATAAAGAGGATATGCCTAAGCTTCCTAGTTTTTTTGAATATTTGAGTGAACCCTATTTCTTTCATTACATTTTGATGAGCCTAAATCCTCTTACATACTTTTTATTTTAGTCTTAGATCTTATGTTTATAGGACATTATCAAATTTAGATGCATCCATTAGTAAAACAGACATAAGAATTGCACTTTGTTGTTTCATATTTTGGGCATTTGGCATATAATTCCATTTAAAAAAGAAAATTTGTTTGAACATTTCATTTTTCAATTAGATTAGTTTAATGATGTATATATTCCATAAAGGTGGTCCTAGTTTAGCACCATGTCTATCACTTTATCCCTCTCATGAAGATACTCTTGTACATGAGGACATTTTAGTTCAAGAATACACTATCAACACTTATTTTGACAATCTCCTTCCTAAGGATGAGGCCTTCAAGAACAATGATGAATCTTTCTCATAAAATGTGTCTCCTTAAACTTAGAGATATCTTATCTCCTTGCAATTTTCTCGTGATCTTCATCTTTCTCTCTCTTTCTTCTACTTTACCATGAGCATGATGTGGACTCATACTCCCACTAAAGTGGGGGCTAAATGTATCATCCTAAAAAGTAATCACCCTTAATTAGGTGCTCATTTTAGCCCCATTTTATTATGTATGGGTTCCCACATTGATTTCACATTCTCCTAACATTTATTGGACCTTCAAATTAACATTATAAGTCGTATATTGACTCAATTTGTTCAAAACTCAAGGTTAGCTCTTATTTCTAAGTGTGCTCCTTTATTTTCCCTCTAATAAAATAATTCATCTCCTCACATAGGAGCTATCCACTTATTTTCATCTTTCATGATTTGTTTCAACCTCGAAATGAGTGCCCTAGAAAATCCCACACCTATTCTATTTCCCTGGAACCCAAATCAAATTTGGGCATGTTATTCCAAGGACAGGTCACTATTGGTGATGTGTCCCTAAGACAGGTCACAATTGGCAATGTGTGCCCATGGAATTGGGCCCAAATTTGGCTCGGAGTGCTATGCCAAGATTTGGGAGGGAAATTAGGATCTGTGGTCAGCTTGCTCAAGTTTAACCCCCACCCCCCCCCCCCCCCCCCCCCCACAAAATGATCTGAGATGTATATAAACCCCCTATATCTCCTCATTTTTATATCCATTATCAAGTTCAAGCACCCAATACCAAGTTTTCAAGCATTCATTAGCAAGCAAGTAAATTTAAGTTCAAGATCCCTTGTACAATCAAGCATCCAAGTCTTCAAATCCTCCAAAGAATTATTCTTATTCATCAAGCATTGTGGAAAACTACAACATCCATCATTCAAGGCTTATATTTCATGATTTCCTATTGTGTTTTCGTGGAGTTATATATTTAATCACCATTTGTGGTCACATCCAAAGAAGCATTCCATCATCAAGGCATGAGGTAATTCAGATCTGGTTTCTGTTTCATCTTTCCTTATGAAATTTCCTTCTATTTTCAAGGTTGATTCCTTATAAATAGGGAATTGACCAAGGCAAACCCCTTTTCCCAAATTTCTTTCTTATTTTTCTAAGTGAAAGAATAGGTTACAAAGTTTTCAAATCTTTTCTAGGCAGTGCAAGTACAATTACAGGTTTTGTGAAATTTTTGTTTGAAAGTGTCAAGAACATGTCACCACTTTTGACCTATCCCTAGGGACATGTCGAGTTTCAACTTGTCCCGACCATTTTTAGGTGAAATTTGGTAGGAAGTCAATTTACAACCTCTAGGTCTCAAATCTGCGGTTATAGCTCATTTTGGTATTCCAACAGTCATAAATTCAGGTCTAAAAGCTCACTTTTCTCTATTCCATTTCCAATTGCATTCAAATTCATCTCTACTCCCTTTCATATTAGTTTTCTTAATTATATTAAATCAAATATATGTTTAATTAGTCTCTTGCATAGCAATATCATTCCTCTCTTTCTTAATTCTAAGCAACAAAAGGAATCAAAACCCTTCAAGCATAGATATTGCATTGACATCTCTCAAATGGTGTTGATCAGACTTGTCTTGAGGTGGTTTTGTATTCTAATGTATCTTATGAATTGGGGATTTTAGCCTTTTCACACAATCCCCATTTTATATTGTACAAGATCACTTTTTTTAATTTTGTATTGCCTTAATTTTTCTTTCTAGACCCTTCTAGATGGTAGAAAACACTTGCTTTGATACCACTTTAAGATGTTGCATTGTTTCACTCTTTTCCTTCAAATTTTTTTGTCAAAAAATTTGTAAGTACCAAATATGTTCTCTAATTTAAGGCCTAATACTATTGTGGTAAAATGCTTCACATACCTTTCATTTACAAATAACACATATATACATTTGGCACATTGATTCTCATACCAGGTATCAAATACAAAACTCATTAAACTATGGACATTTTCAACAATCTGCTATAACTTAAGCAAAGTATTTTAAACATTATTATTTGTATTAAAGAATAATGTCCTACCCAAGTTTTAGAATTGAAAATGTACTTGTATAAACTTGAATTGTAAAAGAAAATCATATTAGTCAAAGATAGTCCAATCCATAATTAACGACAAAAATTAATAGTCTGATAATGATTATTTCTAACCTTAGTAGTCTCACTTTTTCTATGCATTTGGAATAGTATTTACTTAAAAAATTGTTATCATGACACCTCAAATGATGCCTTTGATGCTATTAAAGATGAACAATGTATGTATGTACACTACTTCCATCAACCATATACTTCAACAAATACAAATAATTCAATACAATGTATCTCATATCCTCTTTTGAGAAAACACACACAAAATACTACAGTGTACTTCAAGGAACAAGATTTGTAAATAATGTTCATTCCAAACATTTTAGTACTTATATGCAAGGGCCTCTGAATAATGACTCTTTGAATGATGAATAACAAGACAATATTATGGTAATAGTTGCAACTAATGAGTATTTACATAATTAAATTCAAAAATGATATAACATTCTAATGGACTATGGAAATCTTATAGCTTTAATGAGTATCTTCCAATCGACCTTCCAATCATAGAAAAATAAACTTCCCCAAAAACCTCTAGAAATGATCACCCAAACCAGTGTAAGCGCCCAACACTACTAATAATAACCATATATTATCTTTGGCCTTTTATGCTACAACATGATATAAGGTTTAAGCCATCACACTCTTCAAATTAGGCAAAATAGCGATCTTGGATTATCATTTACCCAACTCACCAAAAGTTTGATTCAACCAAGTAAGGATACACAATCTTCTCACCTTGCATGGCCAATAGATACCATGCATATATAAATGATAATGGTTCCACCATAGGTTAAATATTGATACAAAAATAATCATCAAATATTTAAGATGGTAATAACATTTAATCTTTGGCCTTATAGTATTCAATCAATGATTATTTCCTAAAGCATAGATTAAATCATCCCTTCCCATGCCAACATCAGAGCAATAATAATATATTTTCTGAAATACAAGGGATATAATGTTTCATTATCCATTATCAATATATGATTTTCAACATAATATTTGAGACCAATCTTTTATTGCCAAAGCCATAGTTTAATTCTAATCACTGAACCTTGGAAAAATTAAAGCTTCAAAATATATTTTATTTTTCCTAAGCTCAGCATATAAACTCCCAAGAAGACACCATATTAAATCTGACAATAAAACTTATATGCAAGTTCTCTCTAAGGGGACTTCACAAATTTGCCCAATTGTGAACTTCATTGCAAATACACCCAACAAATAAATTGGGTTTCAATCCAATCCACCAAAAAATTCTAAAGGTTTTCATCCTTGGGTTTCAAAATTGAAAGCTAGAAGCTCCCGAATTCTCCTAGTGAAAAACTAGCATAACCAAGCATATTCAAAATGAGCCTCTCAATGTTCTTTAATAGCACATCCCAATGACTCTTTGTTTCCCTAATCTTGTCTCTTGATATTCCTTTTCTTTGTCTCTTTATTTTCCCCTATTTTAATTTGAAATTAGGATAATAATAATAAAATAAATTTATTATTTTTTCACTGAACTCGACATTGAAATCATTTTCAATATTTATTAAATAATTAAATTAAGTATTAAATTTGGTATAATTTAATAACTTATAACTTAATTATTTAATTGACTTTTAAGGTCCTCAACATATAAATATAGTTTCATTGTAGAACTTGCCAGTTGGAATACCTTCCCCATTTATCTTTCTTAATCGTGCTTCTAACTTATCAATGTATAGGCCAAATAGTGTGGGAGATCATGAATAGTCTTGTTTGACCCCAATGTAACTACCAAAACACTTAGACATACCATCATTTGTTTTTATTTTTAGCTCTAACCTTCTCATAAAGCCTATGAACAACTGCTCTCTCTATATATATCCAAGATGTTAATTCTTTCATCCCATTCCATAGTTTGTCTCTAGGAATTGTAACAAAAACCTTCTTAAAGTCCACAAAACAACAATAATCTTCACAACATTGATTATCCCATTTTTTTTCAATCAAGTTCTTGAGAGTGATGCAATGATCAATGGTAGAGTGCTTAGGCCTAAAACTTGCTTGCCCTTTTGCTCTTTTACCCTTATTTTCTACACAACTACTAAGTATTTGTTATGTCATGCTCCCAAAAAGCTTGTTGAGGAGAGGATTGACCATAATAGTGTTGTAATTAGAGAGGTAATGTGTTGACATTGCCAAAGTTAAAGAGAGAGATGACCATACTAATTGTCCACTCCTAAGAAAATCCATCCTTATTGACATTATTGAAAATTATTTTTATATGAGGTGCAAGAGTCTAAATCCCCCATTTTTCAAAAATGACCTATAAGCCATCTATGTTATGTGCTTTACTACTTGTTTAATATCACCCTCCATGAAAAGTTCCATCAATGTATTAATTATAGGTGGGTGATCTCTCTTGCAAACCTACTCATAAAGGACCCTAACATACTCTAATAATTGGACATCTGCAATACTATTTTCAATCTTTTTTATCTTTTATTATAATTCCTTCTAAAAATATTTTGGATTATGTTTTCCAAGAGCGATTAGTTCCTTCTTTTATTTACATAGTCTACTTTTTTCATTTGCCCAAAATTTCATAACTTTTTCTTACTTTTGTTGTGCATTCCACTTCCTTTTAGCAATCTCTTGGCTGCCTTACATTCTTTGTTGTACCAATGGTTTGCCAAGAAGGTGTTAATAGTACCTATCTTGATATGAGTCTTTTTGCATGCCTTTAAAGTCTTGTGAATTATTGGTATCAACAAACTGTCATGGATGTGAGCATGTGACCCATTACTTGCCTTATCGCCTGTATTATTCTTTAGACCATGAAAATATTGTTGATTAATTCAACAACCAAACAAGGGGGCTAACCCTTACAAAGACACAACCATAGGGTTGTTAAGAAATCAACAACACAAGCTAATGTGCAAGTTTTTATAGCAACATGCCACTAGCGACACACCATCAGCAAGAGAAGACAAGGCCACAAAAGGTCATATACAATACATAGGAAAAGAAAGGGCCCCAACAGTACTCAACAAATAATCCACCTATTGTGACATTTCAAAGAAGAGATAAAGGAAGATTCCCCAAATCATCCCCTTGGGATACACAAAGCTTTCCAAGACCATCTTGTGATTAACAAAATCACCTTGACTATAGATCCACCTCCTAGCTGCAAAACCCTTTTCCACCTCAATAGTAAAGGAGCCCACATCTATAGGAGCAACTACGAGATAAACCAACATGATAGAAAGCAAAATGTTAAACAACCTTCTATCCGACCATCTACAAAAGGAGCCACATAGAATAACAAATCCCCCTTTTCACGAAGAAAGTCTCCACCTCAATAGGAAACTCACCCACATCTATAGGAACCGTGAAAGAATAAGTAAACTACAAGTACCAAATTCACCTCCTAGTCAATAATAACTCTCATCATCCTAAGGATTGGTAATAGTCCCCAAACTAACTTCATCATGGAAAGAAAAGAAGCAAACCAATAGAACCAGACCCCTCTCCTAGTAGGTTGAATACCTCCCTTCTCCATCAGATCAAGAAAATCCCCCAAACCAGTTGCAGACATCAACCAAAAACAAAGGACCAGAGCAAGCCCTTGAAAATTGTTAGCAAACAATTGGTCGCCAAAGAAAACTAAACCACTATCCAAGAAAATAGGAACAAATAATCTAAAATAAATGACCTCCACTTCCATAGGACCTGTAGAAAAATAAGAAGCAAACCAACTAAACTAGGCCCCCTCTTAGCAATCTGAGCACCCCCTTTCTCCATCGGGCCAGGAATAGCCCCCAAGATAGCTACAACAAACAATTGGCCACCTAAGAAAACAAAATCAAAGTTCATGTAGATAGAAATGGACAATCTAAAAGAAATGACCTCAATCTCCATAGAAACCATGGAAAATGAAGTAGTAAACCAACTGAACTAGGCCCCCCTCCTGGTCATTTGAACACCTCTCTTCTCCATTAAGTCAGGAATAGCCCCCAAACCAGTTACAACAAACAATTGGCCATCATAGAAAATGAAACTCCTGTCCATACAAATAGGAATGGACAATCCAAAAGAAATGACCTCCACCTCCGTAGAATCTATGGAAGAAGAAGATGCAAACCAACCAAACCAGACCCTCTTCTTGGCAAGTTGAATACCCCTCTTCTTCACTTGGTCAGGAATAGCCCCCGAACCAACTGCACCAAACAACTGGACACCAAAGAGAACAAATTCATTGTCTATGCATATAGGAATGGATAGTTTAACTGAAATGGCCTCTACCATCATAAAAGCCATGGAAGAAGAAGAAGAAGAAGTAGACCAATATTACTAGGCCCCCTCCTAGTAAGCTAAACACTCCCCCTCTCTACCTAATCATGAATAGCCCCCAAACCATCCACAATAAGTCTTGAAAAAGGCAACCAAAATAGTTGCCAAAACACTAAAACTTCCTTCCCAACCAACATGTCATAATCTATCACTCCACCAGTCACCACAGGAGCAACCCACATTACTGCACAAACCAAACCAGATGCATCAAACAACTGGCCACCAAAGAAAATAAAACCATTGTCCATGCATATAGGAATGGACAATCAAAACATAATGGCCTCCACCTCGATAGGAACCATGGAAGAAGAGGAAGAAAACCAACAGTGCTAGCCCCCCCTCCTAGCAAGTTGTACAACCCCCTTCTCCATTATCAATCAAGCTAAATGCCATTCCATAACCACCATCCCTTTTAGGTTGTAAAGAGCCTACGAACTAGTCTCACCAACATGCAACAATCAATCCTAGTGAAGGGAGCATAATCCCATATCACCCTCATCAACAAGTAGGAAAATGGCTCCATTTGTTAGCTACCATAACACTTCCTCAACACCAGAGATCATGAAAAGGGTATCCATCGTGCTATGGATACCTATCGTGCTATGGATACCCAACCTCCCTCCTTCTAATTCATTTTCCTCATCTTCATATAGAGCCACGTGGATCCCCAAACCATACTCCTTACTCATTCTCCAAAAAAACTAAAGAGCCATTAGTACTTTGTTCTCCAAATAGAGAAAACCCAAGAAGAGTGTTGCCCACAAATGAGGAAAACCATCTCCACTCAGCAAGTCGAAATCCCAAAGTAGAGCAGGGCATTAGACATATCGCCCTCCAAGATTCACTCGCCAAGAACAACCACACCCAACAAGGGCATAAGTAATCCTCTACCAACCAAGGGGCATGCACAATACCACCCACAACACACATGCTGTCAAAAACAACAAAACCCACAACATTGACAAGGCGAAAGAGAAGAATATCATATACCTTTGGCACCACCACATCATCAAACTTGAATAGGGTATCCACCACAAGCCTGATACCCTATCAAGAGTATCCAATAGATAAAAAGAACACCATCCTTTTGCACTTTCTAACACATACACCACCTCAACCATGAGTAGAAATATTCTACCCAAGCCACAAAAACAATAAGCAAACTTGTCCACGTGCACATGAAACTACATAGTAGATAGGTCTGAGCCGCCAACAATCCCTTCAAGACCATGTGAGACACCACTAAAAAGGGCCAGTGCAAAGTCCAATACAAAGGCCTCAACACTTTGGATAAAGATGAACCCAACTACTGTCGAGGCACACCCATACGTGCCATAGCTCCAACACATAGGACAATTGCATCAATCTCCTTCAAAACCCCAACAACAACCTATAACAACCCACCTCCACACTGCCACATAGAACAAAGGTAAATCCCTGTAGCAACCGACGAGGGAAAGAGGATTGGATGCTAACGAGCATGGCAAATCACTAGTAAAGACCCCCTGCCATCCTTCCAAAAACACCCAAAGGAAGTTCCGAGTCATCCACAAACAAGGCCAAAGGGCCAAACACCTCTCAACACCACCATTGCCCTCCTCATCTTCCGAGTCAGAAGCCTCCTCCACACTTCCCCTACAACCAAAACCCTTGCACACCCTCTCCTCCTCCTCTTCTCGCTACTCATTTCATTTTTTTTAAATTACAATTTTTATATTCAATCAACTTTTAAAGAGGGCATACACCAAATAGTTGCCTTAAACTATGAAAATGTTACTTAAGAACAACACTAAAGATTTTCTATTTTCTCGATTTATAAGGATTTTACCCTAAAAATATATATTTTTTATTTTTTAATTTTTTTAATGTAATGAACCTACGAATTGTGTAGTGAGAGGCCCCTCCATAAGTAAAATGAACACGAGGAGCGTCCTTCATTCTACTATTGCATGACATTAATTTCAAAAAACTAGAATTTAAGAATGTCATTAATAATTATTTCTTAAAATAGATGACCACTGTTCTTTTGAGCAGCATTTTTGACAACGTATGAGATCGTCGATTCGCCCTATAACTATGCTCGAGCTCCCTCTGTCTTATGCAGGGAACGCCTCTCGACATGATAAAAAGGTATAGTTTTTTAGGCTTCATCTTCGCCTATTTTGTTAATTTCAATTTTTTTAAAAAATCCGTATTAAAATCTCTCTCTGTGCCGATTCCTTTTGTAAGTTCGTAGTTTTTATGGCTATAAACGAACGAATTTTGTTGAAAGGAAACCCTGAACTAAGAAACTGAGGGCCATACATGTTCATTTTCGTTGTCTGGGTTTCTTTCATTTGCAACTGAGTGTTTGTATATTTGTTTGGTATTGAAAATCAAAGTAGGAGGAGCTGAGTGGGTGAACTGAGAATGAACGATCTAAGCAGGAGCAGAGGCAGAGACAGAGAAAGAGACAAAGGTGGGGATGAGAGACATCACATCGATCACGATAGGGTCAAGAGGCATTCCCATGACGATGAGGACGACAATAGACACAGGTATTCTTCTTCAAGGGATGACAGGCGGCACAGAGATAGGAAAGATCATAAAGAGGGCAGGAAGATTAAGGATAGGGCAGACGATAGCTACGCCCAAGGCAGAAAGATCGAAGATGGTTACAGAGATGGGGAGAGATCCTTAGCTCATCAAGGGAAAGATAAGGACAGGGATCTTCGATCTCATAGGGACAGTGCAGAAAGGGCCAAGCGCTCTTATGAGGGCAGAGACGGCGGAGAAAGAGACCGCGACAGCCGCCCTCACAAACGGCGAGAAAGAGAAGATGGCGATGGCAGGAAAGAGAAGCGCCACAGAGTGGCATCAGCAGAGGATGATGGCGATGATGCCAAGGCCAGAGATAGAGGGGAGAAGAGGAAATTCCAAGAGAATGATTCCAAAACCAAGGATGATAATGACGAATATCGAAAGGAGAAAAAACATGCGAGTGGGCGAGAAGGAAGAGGGGAAGAACATAATGACGATGCTAAACAGAGAATTGTTGGGCCAGACAATGGTAGTGCTTCCACCTCTTTCAATGTAAGTATCTTCTATCATATGAGGTCTCCAAATACGTTGCTATGAACCCTTGACTTTAGGATTCACTAAGCTCAATTTGGTCTTGTCCATCTTCAAAAAATTATTGTGAATATTGAAAACTTTATTCTAGAAAATTTCATGGTTTTTCTATATTACCACCTAGACCCTAACAATTTTCAAGAAAGTCAGAAGTCTAACCTAAGTCCAGTAGGCTTCACTTCAAAAGTACACCATTTTTAGCTTGCTGAATGGACTTTTTTCTGAAAATGCACATCTATCTTAAATTCTCCAAATTTATGCTTCTCGATGCCTATCTACTGCTACAAGGATGCTTATTATCATTTTCTTTTCTCTATTGAACATTTCCTATGGACAAACAGCACTATAATTGTATAATGATCTACAGACTAGTCACTACATCGATTTGAAAACAACCAAGACCTCTAACAACAATTCTAGTCTTGCTTCGACTGTGATTCCATGCAAGTTAAGAAACTAGATTTAGTTGATTGAAAGCAACATCCGTATACTGATCTATTCCTGTAGCCTTCAACATTATTAACAGCCTCCTGTTTAAACAATAGGATGGTATGCCAAATTTACTTGTATGGTAAGAAAAAAGCATGAGAATTCTTGAATCCAGTTGGCTGTATAAACAGTTCCATATAGATAATTAAAAGGAGATTATACCACAAATACTGCTAACATGATTGTCAAATACAGTGCAAGTTTGTCAATATCAATATGCTATTTCCAGCTCACTGATTAGTACAATTTTCAAAAGCAACATGTCATTAATGGCTTTGAGATCAATTACAATTACAAACTTCCTGGAGAATCCAGCTTCACCAAAGAAGGCGCTTCAGATATTTTAGGCCTTTTGTTTTGAAGGCCATTTCCTATTTATCTTAAAGACACTCAATGGGATTCTCTCGTTTGCAAATTTGTGATCATAATAAGATTTCTGGTGCCGTAAAAATGCACATGGTCGTTCTGACTAGTGTAGGTGGTGATTGTTTATGAGTAAATGATAAGCTTAGTTTGTTGTACCTGGTTGGGTTGATGTAATTTCAGATTTGGTTCTTTTTTTTGAGTTACAGTGTACACAAAGAACTGTCCATTGATTTGTTGTTCATTCTCATAGAGAAAACTACAAATGCTTTTTTCACTTCTTATTTTCATTATCACTTCTACGATGGTTGTACTTCTGCTGCCCTGGTATATATTTACTAGGCATCAACTCAGTTACATTGAATAGGGCTACACTTACTGATAATTAGGTGAAAGTGAACTTGAGAATTTGGAAGAATTGAACTCTGGTAAAACTTGTTTTCTTGATAGGGTGTTCAACAAGGTGGAACTGTTCTGGCATCAAAGGAATCATCAAGGGATTTGCCAAAGCCCATAGCCATTTCAGAATTTTCTACAGACACAAAGGTATCTACAGTTTTTACCACCAATGTAGTTGAAAATAAGGCAGATAATATTGCCAGATCTCATGAGGTTGTTGGGAAAACCAGCACAGATGGGACTGCAGCAACTAGCAAAGGTGGAAATTTGTCTCTTGATGCTTTAACCAAGGCAAAGAAGGCACTGCAAATACAGAAGGAGCTTTCAGAAAAGTTGAAGAAATTGCCTCAGGTGAGTTGTTGTTTAAGTAATTATGGCAGGCAGTAAATTTTAATTTCTTTGTCAGGTAAAAATTTAGATTTTTGCACTGTAAACTTACCATTGGTAATCTGTCTAATGTAGTTGAATAAGTCTACTGGTACAAGTTCTATTGCATCGTCATCTGGAGCACCTCTGGCAGGAGAGTTAGCATCTCTGAAGGCACCGGCTCTGGCACCAACATCTAATTCTGCGCCTTCAGCCATGACAAATTTGGCTACAGTACAGTCTAAAGTATCTGCATCAGCAGCTAGTATGTCAGCATCTATGCCAGCAACTGCAGGAAATGTTAACTTTGCACCTGGAATGACTGGAATGGCAGGTCTTATGCCAGGTCATGCAAATATTCCAAATTATGAAGCAGTAAAAAGAGCACAAGAACTTGCAGCAAGAATGGGGTTTCACCAGGATCCGGAATCGATGCCATTTTTGAACATGTTTCCAGGTCAAATGTCTGATGAATTTGGTACTGCTGGCCAGCAGAAACCTGCAAAGGCTCCTGTGCTCCGCCTTGATGCACAGGGTCGTGAAATAGATGAGCATGGCAATGTCATTGACAAACCAAAAATAACAAACTTAAGCACATTAAAGGTTAGAATAAAAAATATGTGTGCAATAAAAAGACTTGAGCAATTCAACATCTTTTATTTTATGTAGCTTATGTGTGCAATAGAAAGACACAATCAATTCAACATCTTTTATTTTATATGGCTACTATGACGTTTCACTGATTCCAAGTCTTGTGTTGTTTCAATAATGTTTCATTCTTTAGGTTAATATTAACAAACAGAAAAAGGAAGCATTTCAAATCCTAAGGCCAGAACTGGATGAAATTCCAATGACAAATCCACATTTTGATTCAAGAATGGGTATTGATAAAACAAAGCTTGTTAGGCCTAAGAGGATGACATTTCAATTTGTTGAGGAGGGAAAATGGTCTAAAGAGGCAGAAATATTGAAATTTAAGGTAATGAGTTTTAAATATTTTTCCCCCTTTTTAAATATGAAGATGCACGTGGTTTTGGAAATTACCATTATTTAATTGTATATTTCTGTTGGATATTGTGCGTAGAGTCAATTTGGAGAAGCTCAAGCTAAGGAGCTGAAGATTAAACAAGCCCAGCTTGCAAAGGCAAAGGCTGAGCTAGATATCAATCCAAATCTGATCGAAGTGTCTGAAAGATTTCCTACAAAAGAAGAAAAACCAAAGGATCCAATACCTGATGTGGAGTGGTGGTGAGTATTTCTTATATCTGCATTCACTGGACTATATTATTTTTAACAATGTTGAATTTTTCTTTTCTTGTGTATCTAGGGACACGGTTTTGTTACCTTCCAGCAGCTACACTGATGTCACTGAAGGTGAACTCAAAGTGAAGATGGAAAAGCTTACCATATATGTAGAGCATCCTCAGCCAATTGAGCCTCCTGCAGAACCTCCTCCACCACCCCCTCAACCTCTGAAGCTGACAAAGAAGGAGCAGAAGAAATTACGTACACAGCGGCGACTTGCGAAGGAAAAGGATAGGCAGGAGATGATAAGACAGGGTCTGATAGAGCCTCCAAAGCCAAAAGTAAAGATGAGCAATCTTATGAAGGTCCTTGGAGCCGAAGCAACCCAAGATCCAACAAAACTTGAAATGGAAATTCGAAGTGCTGCTGCTGAACGTGAGCAGGCACATGTGGACAGAAATATTGCTCGCAAGCTCACTCCAGCTGAACGTATTGAGAAGAAAGAAAGAAAACTCTTTGATGATCCAAATACCTTGGAAACAATTGTTTCTGTCTACAAGATTACTGACTTGTCACATCCTCAGACACGTTTTAAAGTGGATGTCAATGCTCAGGAGAATAGATTATCTGGTTGTGCAGTTATCTCAGATAGCATGAGTGTTGTGGTTGTTGAAGGGGGTAGCAAGTCCATTAAAAGATATGGGAAACTGATGCTTCGTCGCATCAACTGGGCTGATGCTGTTGTGAAGGAAGAAGATGAAGAGGAAGATGATGGTCGTCCTGTCAATAAATGTCAACTAGTTTGGCAGGGTAGTGTGGCCAAACCAAGTTTTAATAGATTTGTGATTCAGCAGTGCAGAACTGAAGCAGCAGCCCGTAAATTTTTTGCTGATGCTGGTGTGGTACACTATTGGGACCTTGCAGTTAATTTTTCTGATGATCAAATTTCTTAGAGAATAGGATCATATTGAAGACTCAAAACCATCCTAGAAACTTTATTAGGTGACCATGTTTTCAAGGGATCCTTAGGGAATTTGTCCTACCAACACATTTGTGTTAGCATGTTGGTAACTGCTAAGTAACTGGAAAAATAGCTTGTTTTACCTTATCTTCTTTTTAGAATAGCAAATTATTCCCATATTTTGAACTTTATGCCATGCTAAAGTATTCTTCTGCCCTTGATACCAAATTATTTGATGAACTCAAGATGCTTCTAATGCCTTTGGATGGCTATGGCAGGATCAATTGTTGTGGCATTTTGTGGGATTCAATGCAACTTATTAGATTGTAGGCACGCTGATGAGAATTTGCCAAGTGGACTTTTTGTCTTAGAGGATCACTTGAGGAATAACAATTAGTACCATATTTTGCTTTACTATATCCAAAATGAGAATAAGAAATACCTGTTATTATTTTGTTGATGAAGAGCCGATTCATGATCAATTTGATAAGGTCAAGCTTCTCTATACTTCTTCCCCAATGAGGTTGCATGGGATAGCATTCAAGAAAAAGGTACAATATAATCGGAACTGTAAGCATGAGTTGGGAAGGCATACTTGAATTTTGTCCAGAATATTATAAATATTAGTTACTGAAATCTGCCCGTCTATTTTTTTGTGTGGCATATAGAATGAGATACTATTTCCTCACAAAGATTTATTTTTGTTCAATCTGATTATGGTATATTCAATATTTGCAGACTGTGTTGAACTTACTTTATCCTAAATATCACATCCATGAAGGAAATAAAATGTGTACTCATTCAACAAATGGATTTAACTAGTTTAGTCATTGCTTGCATGAAAAGGTGATTTTAAATCATCACTAAATATTGCTAAGTTTGTTCTTATGTCAAAGTTGGTGTTTCCCATTCATAGCAGAAAATGAAATAGCTACATACAGTTTTTTTATTGTAAGAATCAAAGAACCATTTGCTTAATTTTCATTTGTGATTAAAATATAATTTCTTGCATTTATTTTTTGGTGGCATTTAATACAACCTAAATCTTGAGGTTTTAACATGTCAGTTAGATTGGCTTAAAGGATTCATTGATGGAGTTGCCACTTGTTTTCTGCTAATGGCTAAATGTATTAAGGTATTTCACATCCCAGTTTCTTCAGGCTGATTGCTTTGAATTTTATGTCGGTGCTATCTTAACTTCTGCTTTCTTCATCCTCTATATACAATTATGATGATAGTGAAAATGAGAACTACTGAATTGGTATGATCAGCCTTTTCAGTGCAATTTATTCCATGGAATGTGTTTAATGTAGGTGAAACTGAGCATAACCTCTACAATGTTATTTAGTGGGATTAGTAGCTCTTGTACATCTTAAATGTATGGGTGCAATATTTTACTTGTTGAGCAAGTTTCAGATTTCTGTGCAAATATTTATAATAAGTCTAAGTGGCATGCAAGTTTCTTGGAAAAAGTGATCAGTAAGCTCTCAAATATATTTGGAGAAAAATTGACAAGGTTAAAGAACCTTTACTTTCAATTTTAGAAAATGGATTTTATGCATCAGGGATAGTAAGTTTAAGTCTATTGTTTTTATGGCATAGTATATCAATCCAATGGTTTGAGCATTCATTATATAGGAGGTAATAGGAATGAAGGTTTAACAAACTCAAAGGGAGACATAAAAGGAGTGGTTTGTTTTCTCCATGGTAGACGTAAATGAAAGTTCAAATTCAAATACTTAAAAATTTACGAGGTAGTTTCTTAACTTTCTGGTGCAGCCACGGTCGGAGGGACCTCAGATTTATCAGTCCAATTGTGCAACAAGAGTAAACGCAACAAAAATAACACAAGAGAATAAAGAGAGAACAAGCAAGATTTGTATTTATTCATTGGAAATCAATTATAGACAGTTGACAACATACATGCCTTCCTACATGCCAAGCTACAACATGCCTACTTAATTACAATCTTCGGTCAAAGACCTTAGACCCCCAATTCTAAAGATTATCCTTGATTACTCACCGACCCCCCCTTCCAGAGAAGTATTACATTGCATATAGGCATTGCGACACGCAAGTCGGCTCAAGAACAAATAACATTCCCCAAGAATAGGAAACGTGTTAAAGCAATTA
Source organism: Chamaecyparis obtusa (assembly GCA_027943335.1). Lineage (NCBI taxonomy): Eukaryota > Viridiplantae > Streptophyta > Pinopsida > Cupressales > Cupressaceae > Chamaecyparis > Chamaecyparis obtusa. The sequence goes on from BSBK01006832.1 coordinate 107,367, forward strand.
GGGTAGGTCCTAAATCATAAAGAACTCGATCCATAAACCATGCAAGGCCCAACGAACCGAGATTTAGGTCCACACATGATCCAAGAACAAATATGTATGCACCATTGAGCTTCGCAAGCTGTAGATTTCCATCGCAAGATCGGGATTCACCAATTGGTCGCAAACTAACAAGAACACACTATTGAGAGAACCAATCATAACTCGAGCAACAATGAACCAAATGAGGTGCGAACCTAGGAACATGGCCCAAGATAGGTCTTGGATACAATCCGATCATTGCATCAGCTAGCTCGAACATCTGATGAATCATCAATGTGATCTCTCAGACTGGAAAACAGGAACAATATTGAACAAAAATCTTTTTGGTTGATGCAAGATTGCTCCGAACGCAAGATGCTCGCTCCTGCATCAGACACTCGAGGTTATTAAGAAAGTGAGTCTCTCACTTTGCAACCTGAGAAGAATCAAAATGATCCAACTCATCTTGAGAAATCCAAGAAGAATCTTCAACTGGTCTTTCCTTCCACTTCACCAAATACTCCAAATATTCCTTTCCCCTGGTTTGTCTAAAATCCTCTCAATCTCGTCCACCTGCTTCTTTGAATACTCCTGTTTCACTTCTAAATCATCCTTAGGCTCATCATGATATTCATACAAATCAACAATATTGAATATAGGCAATATATCCATATCCTCGTGCAATTCCACTTCAAAAGCATTTCCGAAGTCAAACTTCTTCAATATTCTACAAGGTCCAAGTTTCCTTATCTTGAACTTGTTATGAGTTCCAATTGGAAACCTTCCTTTCTTCAAATGAACCATAACTTCATCTCCTATTGCAAAATCCTTGTCTCCTAGTTCTATCAACCTGCTCCTTATACTTCAAATTACTACTCTCCAAATGACACTTAACCTCCTCATGTAATGATTTCATAAGATCTGCATATCCTCTTGCTTTAGTACTCCTTTTCCCTTCATGACTAAGATCCCTTAATTCCGTAACTCCTTTAGGATTCATGCCAATAACTATTTCAAATGTTGTCCTTCCTGCACTCCTATTCACCGAATTATTATATGCAAATTTTGCTTGTGGCAAAACCAAATCCCAATTACTCGGTTTGTCTCCAACCAAGCATCTTAGTAAATTACCCAAACTCTTGTTCACAACCTCTATCTGCCCATCAATCTGTGGGTGAAAAGTAGAACTAAACTTCAAACCAGTGTTCAACTTCTTCCGAAGTGCCCTCCAAAAATAATCAACAAACTTACTATCCCTGTTTGAAACTATGCTCTTTAGTAATCCATGCAATCTCACAAGCTCCCTAAAGAATAAGTGAACAACATGCACAACATCGGATGTCTTACAATGAATGAAATGTGACATCTTAGAAAATATGTCAACTATCTCAAATATAGAATCATTACCTCTTTGTGTCTTAGGCAACCCCAAAACAAAATCCATACTAATATCTTCCCAAGGTCTATTAGGTATAGGTAAAGGTGTATACAACCCAACATTCTAACTAACTCCCTTCGCAACTTGACAAACTCTGCAACTTTGAACAAATATCTGAACATCCTTATGAATCAATGGCCAAAAATACCTTTCACTCAACACACTCACTGTCTTATCAATTCCAAAATGTCATGTAAGTCCTCCACTATGCTTCTCCTTAATCACATTATCCCTCGTTGATCCTCTAGCTATGCACACAAGTGAACTCCTCTAAACAACATATCCTCCTGAATAAAATAATCCAACCACTTGATTCAGTCAACTGCAACAGGTTCCTTACAAGCCTTCCATGGTTCTGCAAAATTAGGATCTGTCTCATACAAAGTCTTCAAGTCATCAAATCCCAACACTTCCACTCTCATCTCTGTCAGCAAATTCCTTCCCCTACTCAATGCATCAACAACCTTATTTGACTGTCCACTCCTATGTTTCAACACAAAAGTATAACTCTGCAAGAACTCAGTCCATCTCATATGTCTTTGTGTTAACTTACCTTGACTACTTAGATTTTGCAATGCTTTATGATCAATATACAACACAAATTCCTTTGGCATCAAGTAATGTCTCCACTTCTTCTAAGCTTGAACTATAGCATAGAATTCCTGGTCATAAACTGAATATCTCTTCTTAGCATCATTCGACTTCTCACTATAAAAAGAAACAGGTCTACCTTCTTGACTCAATACAGCTCCAATTGCATTCCCACTTGCATCACAATCAACTTGAAATACCTTAGTGAAATTAGGTAAAGCCAATACCGGTTGTTCAGTAACTTTCTGCTTCAATAAGTCAAAACTCTTATCTGCTCCACATGTCCATTTGAAATCCTTCCGATCTCCTCTCATAGTTTTTGTCATAGGATTACAAACCGAACTGAAATTCTTGATAAACTTCCGGTAAAAACTAGGCAATCCATAAAAAGATCTAACTTCCTCAACACTCTCCAGTGTAGGCCATTCCAAAATTGTTTTAACCTTCTCTGGATCCATCTTCAATCCTTCGACTGAGATCACAAAACCAAGATACACTATCTCCTCCTTCATGAAAGTACATTTCTTGATGTTAATCAACAACTTCTCTTCCTTTAATCTCTGCAATACTTGTCTCAGATGCAACAAATGTTCTTCTTTACCCTTACTGAAAATCAGAATATCATCTAGGTACACAATTACAAATTTACCTAAGAATTTCTTCAATACCTCATTCATTAGCCTCATGAAAGTATTAGGTGCATTAGTTAAACCATAAGGCATAACTAACCACTCATACAATCCCGCATTAGTCTTGAAAGCAATCTTCCATTCATATCCTCTGATTTTGATTTGATGATATCCACTCTTCAAATCAATTTTGGTAAAGTACTTTGCTCCACTTAAACAATCCATTATATAATCCATCCTAGGAAAGGAAATCTATATTTCATGATGATCTTGTTAATAGCTTTGGAAATAGTACACATTCTCCACTCCACATTCTTCTTAGGTGCGAATACAAGTGCAAATACTGTAGATACTGCACACGGATTCAAACTTTCTCTGATCAAACCCTTCTGTAATAATTCTTGCACTTGCCTATTCAACTCCTCATTTTCTGCTAGTGTCATTCTATGTGGTGCTTTATTCGGTAAACTAGCTCTTGGAATCAAATCCATACAATGACTGATACTCCTAATAGGTGGTAATCGATCAGCTACTTTGTCTGAAATGATGTCCTCAAATTCTATCAGTAAATCCCTTACTTTCGGTGGTTGTTCATCCACTATTCCCGAATCAGGTTTCTTACGAATCAAAGCACAACACATACTTTCTTTCTTCAAGCCATCCAAGAATTTCCTTCCTTCAACCAAGCAAACCCTTAGTGAAGTACAATTCACATTCTTAGAATCCTCTACCAAAGGTAACAATACTTGCTTCATCCCATTAGCCACAATAGTATACCTATTCAATCTACCATCATGCATTGCTTGTCTATCATACTGCCATGGTCTACCCAACAAGATATGACAACAATCCATCGGCATAACATCACAATGAACTTCGTCATGATAAGACCCAATCTTCAATTTTACAGGACATTGTTCACTTACCAAAATTGTATGTTCATCCTTGATCCGTGCAACCTGATATGGCTTTAGGTGCTTCATTCTTGTCAACTGTAACAAGGTAACCAACTCCTCTGATGCCCAATTAGCTGAACTTCCACTGTCAATGATGACTTTGCAACATTTTCCTGCAACTTTACATCTGGTCTTGAACAAACTTTTCCTCATCAACAGTTCTTGATCAGGTTCTTGATTGAATAGGACTCTTCTAACCATTGAGGGTTCTCCATCTTCAAGTTTATTCATAGATTTAGGTGACTCTTCTTTTACAAATGCATTCTTGCTACTGCTACTGAACTTCTTGCTTGAATTCCCATTAGTACATTCAAATGCTCAATGACCTTCTTCTCCACATTTGAAACAAGTCCCCTTAAACCAATTCTTGTCCTCTCTTTTGTAATCATTACCTCTAGGGTAACCTCCTCTTCCTCGGTGTGAACTCTCTTCTTTCCATTCAAACTTGCCTTTATCTTGACCAGAGTAAGATCTACCTCCTTCTGCAAATGATCTACCTTTGACTCTCTGAAATCTGCCACCTCTTGCTCTGTCTATGCTCATGCCTCTTGTTCAACTTCTCCTCTGCTTTTAGGGCAAATTGATAGGCCTCCTCAATACTATCTATTTTGATCAGACTAATTCCATTTTGAATAGATGTCCTCAAACCATTCAGGTATCTTGCAATTCTTTCAACTTCATCATCCGCATGTCCAGATCTGATTTCCAACTTATAAATTTCTTCAATGTATTCCTTCACAATAGATTCCTTTTGTCTCAAATTCTGCAATTTCCTCAACAAACTAACTTGATAATCGCCAGGTAAGAATTTACCTTTAACTTATTTACCATCTTATCCCAAGATTTAATCTTCTCTTTCCCCCTTCTCTATCTATATGTCTGCAAATGTTCCCACCGTAAATATGCATTTCCCTTCAACTTAGTGCTAGCAATCTTCACTTTCTTGTCTGCATTAGTGCTCTCATACTCGAAATACTTTTCCATCTCCGTGATCCAATCAAGCAATTCATCAGCATCAAGCTTATCATCATAATTCGGTAAATTGAAATGTGGTCTAGCATTCACTTTAGTTAGGGCTCTCAAGAATTTTTCATTACCTTGTTCCAATTTAGGTTCATTATTTCCAACCACTAGCTTTGCTTCATCATCGCTTACATCCTCAATAGGTGTACCTCTTCTTTGGGCAATCTTTACTGCTGCTAATGTAGTTGCAATTTGTCACAACATATCCATCATGCTTGGATTTGCTTCTCTCCTTCCCCAAACTATTTTGGTCCACCCTCTGCATCTGTAGGTCAAGTCTCAACTCTGCCACCCTACAACCAAATCAACTTAGGGCTTCACAACAATCAACAATCAACTCCACAAGGAACACAACTTAGCTCTGATAGCACTTGGTGCAGCCACGGTCGGAGGGACCTCAGAGAGATCAGTCCAATCGTGTAGCAAGAGTAAACACAGTGAAAATAACACAAGAGAATACAGAGAGAACAAGCAAGATCTGTTTTTATTCACTGGAAATCAATTACAAACAGTTGGCAACATACATGCCTTCCTACATGCCAGGCTATAACAGGTCTGCTTAATTACAATCTTCGGTCAGTGACCTTAGACCCCCAATTCTAAAGATTATCCTTGATTACTCACTGACCCCCCCTTCCAGAGAAGTATTACATTACATATAGGCATTGTGACACGTAGGTCGACCCAAGAGCAAAGAACATTCCCCAAGAATAGGAAATGTGTTAAAGCCAATAGGGCAAGTCCTAAATCATAAGGAACTCGATCCATAAACCGTGCAAAGGCCCAGTGAACTGAGATTTAGGTCCACATACGATCCAAGAACAAATATCTATGCGTCATTGAGCTTCGCAAGCCGTAGATTTCCATTGCAAGATCAAGATTCATCAACGGGTCGCAAATTGACAAGAACACGCTACCGAGAGAGAACCAATCATAACTCGAGTAGCAATGAACCAAATGAGCTGCGAACCTAGGAACATGGCCCAAGATAGGTCTTGGATACAATCTGAACATCGCATAAGCTAACTCGAACATATGATGAATTACCAATTTGATCTCTCAGACTGGAAAACAGGAACAATATTGAACAGAAATATTATTGGTTGATGCAAGATTGCTCCGAACCCAAGATGCTCCTGCATCACTTTCTGATTGATTTGAATAGGAAAACAATATCTGAAGTCACTGGACCATTATGACAGCTTTTTTTGTCAAGGGAGTCCCTTCTGAAGATACAGTTATGGATTATTAAAACAACTGTACATAAAAGATTCTAGACTTATTTTTTTAATCTCCTTTGCCATTTTTTAATCTGAAGTAAAAGAAGCAGCACTAAACTTCATTGTCACCAATTGTCCAGAGTTGGCACTTAGCCTAGACTGCAGAGAGAGCTAATGATAATTTGCTCTAACCCAGATTCCAATAGCAAAGCAATGTAGTTGAGAGCCAGATTCTACACGCAGATTTGAACTTTATGGTGGCTACTGTTAAAAATAACATTATTACTAATCAATTTTTAAGTACTTGATTATAGTGCTCAGTAATTAATCCATTAAATAATAAGATTTCGAGATATGTAAGGCTACATTCATATAAAACATATATTTAGCTTAGCTGCTCTGAAAACACAATCATCCAGCATGCTAACTCATATATAAGTGGGTTTGAATTTAATTCATTTATGGCCGGGTTAAAATAAAATCATATTAATGTATTAAAGATGACACAACAGGCTGACACGAAGGCTAGAGATGATGTGTAAAAAGGGTTGTTTATACTTCATGGCAACAAGATGCAACTCAAGAAAACACTTTTAGTGGAGGAAGAAGAGGGTTAAATCAGTCAAATATTTGGATGTTGGAGAAAATTAAAGAAGACATGGGGCATCTCAAATTTAGGCTTGGGCTGATGAGAAAATTGAGAAAAAGCTGTGTTTCTTGTTTTTGGATGAAACTGTGGGCTTTCAACAAGGTAGAGTTTCAGACGGTGCCAAGTGGCAGTTTTGCATTCACTAGGGTTGTTTTGTCCAAAAAAGATTGTTTTGTAATTGCACCCTGATGACAAGTGGTGATTTTGTTGCTCAACAGATAATGGCATGTTGCATTCCAATTTGCTTCACTGTTCAACTTCCTTTGGTTTCTGAGCTTCTGTACTTGATTGTAAACACAGATGGTATAATGAAAGTGAATGTATAAGGATCGGAGGTGAATTGAAGGAGTACTTAGTTCCAAAATGAAATGTGTTTTTGCAAGAACATTAAGAGGGTGGGTGTTAAAGGAGTTTGGGAGTGATCTTACAGACTGAATTGAGTTAGATTTCAGACTAGTTGTGTGCACACAAGGCCTACAATTCGCATTGCATTGGATATAGTTATTAATTGAGTAATTGGCTCACATTTTATTCGAATTTTCTCCTGAAATTCGGGTTCTCCAGGGTAAATCTCTATTGTCTTCAATTGTGTGGTTGGTTGCTTTAATTTCCTTGCATTTCTGAGCTTACTCTAACTTCCTTGCATTTCTGATATCAATTTCTTGCATAGAGAATTCAGGTTTTCATTTCTTTTGTTAACTATGTATGTTGGAGACTATTATATGGTTTAACCATCTTAGTTTATAGATCAAGTTGTATTAGACCAAGTTCTTTTCTTGTGGAAGTTGTTGTGAGTGATTTTGCAGGTTTTGCACACTATAGAGCAAGTGGGAAGTAGGAATTGCCTTAAAAAGTTACATTGAGTCCTCTAGTTGGAAAAGAGAACTGAGAAGCATGGAAGGCTAAGCAAAGTGACTTAGGCTACAAGTTGATGTTGCAAATATTATTGAGGCGATGAGAGGGTGCAGGTGCTTACAGAGAAGATATGCTATTTAGAAGGTGTCAAGAGCAAGGGGAAATCCCGTTTCAATGAGGAAGAGTTCAATTCAAGGCTGAGGTGAAGTTTGAGATTTTGTCATTCAAAGGAGATGTAGATGTAGAGAAACTTGACCATTGGCTCGAACTTGGCTTAACTGGAGGTAGATTTTATGATGCATTCACTTTGGAATAAATTTTTTTTTTGCTGAATTGAGATTAGCAAAGCATGTTCTAACTTGGTTTGAAAATCTCTTGTATTCTATGGGCTTAAGAAAACAAGCTTCATTTAGTTCATGAGATCCATTTAGAACATTTAATAAGAAGCAATTTCACCCAACCTGTCATAGAGAGGAAAATTTATGGAGCAGCAATTTTAGAAATAGAAAGATGTACAAAGTGTAAGAGTACACTAGCTAATTTCATAGGATTGTCCAAATGGGGAAAGATGTGCAAGAAGAGGAGTGCTGATAAAATACAATAGAGGCCTTCATAGCCATCTTTAGAGATCCATGTTTCTCTCAGAATTGTTGGACATTGATGAAGCATGTGTATACTCTCAAACATTGAAGTAGAAAGTTTGGCATCCTCTCTAGGGTGAAAAGGAGCCATGCTAATAGCACAAAGAAGAAATTTGCAAATCATTGCAACCATTGTGATGGGGGTAGTCAACAAATGAGACTTGTTGGAAACTACATCTTGAAAAATGTTCATTTTGCCAAGGTAAAAATCTTTGTTTCTAGTTCTCTGGGTTTGAAAGCTGAATTTGGATCCGGTTTGTACTTGATCTGAGAATGCCCTCGATTTATTGTAGGTGCGAACAAGGCATTGTAGAGCTCACTTGAGTTCATTTGAGTATGCTTTGTAGCTAGCTTGGGAAAACCCACAAAGTATTAAGCACCATGTGTCACTTTTTTTTAAATTTTTTGTTTTTTACCATTGTTTGGCTTTTTGGACCACCTACATTAATTGCTCAACATTGAAAAGCAACCTTGAACCTAAAAATTTATTCTAAAAGCAACTTGCAACACTCAAGCAAACACATTTATCTTATTTTGAAAACAAACCCAAACTAAATACACTTGTTGAACCTTTTTTTGGGTTTGTCATGGCACATATGGAGTAGAAGATTGATCATGAAGGTTCTAGAGGGATTGGACTGCTATCCCTATGTGTGCAAGAGCCCACTTGTTGCCAAGGAGATTGTGGAGGAAGATTCTTGGATTTGGGTAAGTTTTTGTTTTTCTTCCACAAAACTCTCTTGTTTTGTTTTTGATTCTTTTGTATTAAATAAGTTGGGATATATCAAGGTTGCATCGAGACAGGGGTACTTGGAGACTCCAAAGATTAGTACCGTTACTGGTACGACTATTTTTCAAAATAGGAGATGGGGTACTTGGAGACACCAATTTTTTTAAATATATTTTAGTAATTTATATAAAATCTGAAAATAGGTGTATATTTGTAAAACTAAATATGAATATAGACTAAGTGTATAATGAAATTGAAGGCAATGACCCAAACCAACAAGCTGACCTTTCAACACTATAAATCCTTTTGCAATTCTATGTGATTATATAAATGGGAATGTGAATATAGATTATATATATGAGAATATGAATGTAGACATACTCACAAGAATGAAGAAAGAAAATGTATATCATATGAAATTTCCCAACTCTCAAGGGTCTAATACAATTCACTCCCCTTCACTCCCCTCGTGTATGCCACGAAGTCTACATAAGGAAATTAAAAGAACAACTACAAGGATATAGAAAATATGAATATCTATTGAGTTTGCATCGAGTTGCAAATAGCTAAATGGCAAATACTTGTGGTCTTTCTAGCTCATGTTGACTATTGCCATGTTTTAGCTCTTGTTTTCCCTGTTGTGGTGTGTTTATTTGAAAACTTCCCGGTGCATTTGACTTTTAATTGAGGGATTTTTATTCTATTTGTGTGGGAGTCGGCACCTTTTGCGTGGGAGATAGGGAGAGTCTTCAAGAGAACACATTTGAAAGTCCCCTGCAATTGGAGATGTCTCCGACAAGGTCTTTAGTATTGGAGATGTGTCTCGATTTCTGAGAGGCGTCCCTTGGGGTCTGAGACAGGTCTTCGTGCAACTATGGGATATATATATATACACACACACACACACACACACACACACACACACACAGAGAGAGAGAGTTTGTTTTCATTTGTTTGATATGTGTTGTTTCTTAACTTGTTGCCAGAGGAATTACAAAGGTAGGTAGTAGTTTTGTGGGCCAACCTTGCTTCAATACAAATGAGGGAATATATGTGGGTTTGCAACGTGTCTTGTCAAATTTCCCAACTCATATAGTTGGGTGAAAGCCCAATTGTATGGTATTCTTGGCATGTGCACCAAAGCTTGTTTAGGTAAGAAGGATGCACTTGTGCCAACATCTAGAGTGTTGAAATATATTAGAGAGTAAGAGACGTAGTTGTTGCCTTTAGAATATGTTATTCTTTAGTAAAAAGAGTGTAATGTCCCCTTCCTAATTTGCTCAGTTATATCTTATGAAGTAAAATATCTTCTTTAAATAATGTGATCTTGGATTTGAATCATGCAATCATAACATAAGAAACACACACACACATCCAATTATTAGGGTTAGACAAGATCACATCACATTCTTACACACACATACACACTTCCAATTATTAGGGTTAGACAAGATCACATCATATTCATATAATATCAATTATATTATACAAGCACATTAGATTTTGGAGGAAGAAACATGATAGGTCCGATCGAAGCCATTTCTACACTAAGCCCTAGAGTGGAGTGAATGCCAGAGCCCTCTTGGCCTCGGTGGGAAGTCAATATGGACATCCACTGAGGTGGCCTACTTAGTGGGTTGCTTGTACTTGTTTGCCCTATCAATGTCTCCTCCCCCAAAGACAAGTGCCATCATTGCAGAGTCGGACGGAGGTTGTAAGGGGCTTTCTTGGTTCTTCTATCCAAGCCCAAGTGCGGAATGAATGCCAGAGCTCTCTTGGCCCTAGGAGCCAGTTATATGTGGTCATCTTTAGGGTGGCCTACTTAGATAACCCTCCTCTTACACCCTTTTGTCCTTCGTACAAGATGAATTTAATACAGTCAGGCATATTTAGATTCTATCATATGAATATACACATAGGAGATGAGTATCATCTATTTATGCATAAACTATATATATACACACACACACACACACACACACACACACACACACACACACACACACACACATATCACAGATGATCTGTGGGAATGTAGAGTGCTGAGAAGGGCAGATCTGAAAATATCAGACTGCTATATTGGCCTGATCTGAAGCTTAATCCCTTTGTTGTATTTGCTGTTTAGACTTATAGAAGTCGATCTTGATTAATATGCTTTTGTTTGAATGCTCCTGGCGTTCTCTGTATATCTTCTTGATTGAACTTGTTCTATATGATTGTATCTGTTTTTGCTGACTAATTCAATGTCCCGATGATCATCAAGATCCTCTGCTCACAGGTCTGTGAATATTCACCCTTAAGGTATCTGAAAATTATCTGATCAGAAGTGCTCATGAAACCTGAAATAATTTGCTCATTATCTTCACAAAATTTCTGCTTCATGAATGTTCCTTGGACATCTCTTTGAATGGAGATGTTTCCTTTTAAAAGACATAACCTTTCTTAATTGCTGCTACCCCTCTTTGATTTGTTCTTTGTTTAGACATAATCTTTTTGCTGCCGAATCACTAATGAAGTCACTGCATTTATCTTCTATGAAATCACTGCTACTTAGTATTTACTTGTGCAATTGCTGCCCATTAATGATGACTTTTGTTATTTATATAAGTCGCATGTAATTGATATATACAAATTACTGCTCATGATCACTGCCCTTTAATAAACACCAGAATTAACTTTAATCATTGCTTACAGTAATGTATTTTGTTATATATAAACACAAGCTTTTGATTTATGTACACCGCTGCGTTCCTTGTTGGCCCCTTAACACAGCAATCTTATACGTATTTAACATGGTCGGCCTTCATGACTTTTTCTGTCTTGGGCACCAATAAACAGGTTGGCTAGCAGAGATAGTAGACTCAGTTGGCCTTTTATAAATTTCGCAATTCTTCTTCCTATATAAGTAATGACGGGGTATGACAGAGAGGGTCAGGTAGGCCCCTTAGTTTCTCATGACATTGTGTTCTTGATGTTTTAGTAGAGAGCCACTCTTTTTTGGCAATGTGTGAAGAGCTGACTACAAATAAGAGAATGCAAGAGCCATTGAAATAGTGGGGCATGGCAGAGAGGGTACAAATAAGAGAATGAAGGAGCCACTGGAAAAAGGCATTTCAAAATGAATTTTGAGAGATTCCCCACCAACACACTGCAAGATGCATCTGTGCAATTGGTTGGCTTTTAATGTTGTTTAGTCACCATTTGATAAGAAATGGTAAGAAAAATTAAGAGTCTTTAAAAGGATACATGGGCTTGGATTTGGAATTGCACTAAATAAGGTGAAATTTGTAGAAGATTCATTACAGCTCATCAAGGATTCATTAAAATAGACAAGGTGTCTATTGTTTTTGATGGATAGAAGGATGCCAAAATTGAGCCCTTGGTCAATTTTGATTGCAATGTCTCCTAAAGGAGCAATGCTTTTGTAGGCATGGATTATGAGGGACAAGTGAATGATGCACAATTTATTGTTGACATCCTCATATGGGCCATTGAGGAAGTGGGGCCTAATAACATTGTCCAAGCCACAAAGGACACAAAAAATATAGAGCAAATAGTTCATTTGTTGAGGAATATTATTTGGACATCTTTGGCCACCTTGTATTGTACACCCACTTGCCCAACCTTAAGCTACAAAAGATTGACAGCAAAATTGTTTGGATTGAATAGGCATATGTTGATGCTGAAAAGATCCAAATGGTCATCACCAACCACCACATGTCATAGACCATATTAAGATTGTTTTCGAATTTGAGGCTGCTGAAGGTATTAGAATAATTTAGAATCATATTTTATTAATGCTCAATATTGTATCTTAGTATAAATATTAGAATGTTTCTAATATTTAGTTAGCTGTAGCTAGAATAGAATAGAATGTTTCTATTCTAGACGATTGTTTCCTAAGGAAACATCGTTCATCTTCTTGTATATATAGATTGTTTGATCTTTGTTAATAAATCAGAAAGTATTCTACCGTCTACTTTTCGTAACATGGTATCAGAGCGGGATGTTATATTTTTTTTTGAAAAATTTTGTCATATCTAAAAATTTTCCTTTGGATTTTTTTCAGAGGATTTTCTTTTAAAAAACGTGGGTCTATTCTAAGGAATTTTTTTCCTACTCGCATTTATTCTCTGCAACCTGCGCATGGCTTTTTGAGCTATCGGTTCATTTTTTTCGAGTTTTCTTAGTCATGTTCTAGAGAGATTTTCCTTGCAACTCGTGGTTGTTCTTGCACTTGAGAAGCGAAGGTACCTGTTTGAGAGCCTTGGCCGTTGATGGTCTTCTGTCTGCTCCCGCGTGCAATCACCCCTCAAACTCGCGTGACTTCTTCTGGTTGCTGTTTCTTGCGTCCTTTTTTGACGCCATTCTACAGTCTATTTGCGTTTGGAATCTTCCTGCACCCATTACAACCTCCATCACGACCGTTTCTGCTAAAAACAACGGTTTTTTCCACATATTTCTGCAAATCCGCCATTAATTTTTGGGGTTTTTTTAGCCAAGGCCGTTTTTTTTTTCCAAAACCCTAATTTTTGGGCTCAAAATTTTTTTTTGGTTATAGATTCTTGGTGGGTTTTTCAAGATCTCAAATGGGTTGTCATCAGTTTTTTCTGGATGCCTTGATTTTCGAGCCATCGGATCCAGATTTCGACAACATATTCTTTTTGGGTTTTTCAAGCTCTCTTCTGGGTACTTCTTCGTTTTTTCTGGGTCTTTCAATTTTTGACCTTGAAGTTTGTGTCCTCTGAGATATTCATGTTTTTTTTGGCAAACATGCTATGAGCATCTGTATCAACAGCCTCAGAAGTCAGTCTCAATTAAAAAGCAAGCTAATGCTGCTAAACACTCAGAGTAGAAAGAATCTGCCTTTCATGCCTTTATGGCCAAAATACCTGCAGATCATGTGAAATCTTTTGCCTGGTACATAGATTCCGGTGCCTCGTCATTTCACTCACATGCGTGACTGGTTTGTTGAGTTCTTTCCCTACACTGACTCAGTTATCTTTGGCGGTGGTGAAGAGTACAATGTTGTCGGCAAGGGCAATGTTCAAATATAGTTTGGAGGAAGAAAACTCATGTTCCTCAATGTGTGCTATGTTCCTGGCATGAACCATAATCTTCTTTCAGTTAGTCAGATTATGAGGCACTCTCCTCAGCTGGATGTTGTTTTTAGTGCACATAAGTGCTCGATTGTTGATCGTACTTCTTGCACTACGCTTGTTGTTGGCCTTGAGGATCATGGTCTTTATAGGCTTGTGGACTTAAGTGATTCTCTTGAGCGTGCCTTCATAGCAAAATCTTCTGCTATCAGCAGTCTCTGGCATCAACGATATGGTCACCTGAATATTTAGTATCTTGCACAACTTGTTTGGGACGATTTAGTACATGGCCTACCAGATATTCAGACCCAAAATCATCGAGTTTGCGGAGCTTGCCAGGCAGGGAAGCAACATAGGACACCGTTCAAAGATGGTGACTCATGGCGAGCATCTAAGGTACTCCAGCTAGTTCACGTTGATATATGTGGTCCTATGAATACTACTTCTATTACTGGGTATAGGTATTTCTTACTCTTTGTTGATGATTTTAGTCGCAAAATGTGGGTATATTTTCTTAAGAAAAAGTCAGATGCATTTCCTGTATTCCAGACATTTAAGGCCTTAGTAGAAAAAGAGTTTGGTTCTTCTATTCTTACTCTTAGGTCTGATAATGGGGGGGAGTTCTGTTCTTTTGTTTTTTCTACCTTGTGCGCTACTCATGGTATCAAGCGTCAGTTTACCACACCACACACCCCTTAGCAAAACGGTGTTGTAGAGCGGCGAAATCGTACCATTACAGAGATGGCTAGGGCTATGTTGGAACATAGAAATGTACCTAAAAAATATTGGGCAGAAGCAATATTCACAACAGTTTATCTTCTTAATTGGTCACCCACTTATGCAGTTAAACATAAGACTCCTGAGGAAGCATGGTCTGGTCGCAAACCTAGGATCAACCATTTAAAAGTTTTTGGCTCTCTAGCATATGTATGGATTCCTGATGCCAAGCGCACTAAGTTGGATTCCAAGAGTCAAAAGCTTATGTTTACAGGGTACAGTGACACTCATAAGGCCTACAGACTGATTGATGTAAACATTGATCGTTTAATCTTTAGTCGTGATGTTGTGTTTGATGAGGAACTAGACCATTTCAGCTCTCTTCCTCCTCGCAGCATTCTGAGACTCAGCCTTCAGAGACCTCCGACTTGGGTCTTCCTATTTCATGTGATTCATCTGATGAGCGAGCTGATTCTAATGCATCGCCTGAGCTCCCTCCGGACAATGCCATTCTTGCTCCTAATCCTGATCTGCTTCCTCATCGAGCTATTCCTTCTGCATCTAATATTGGCCCCTCTTCTCTTCGGCCTAAATGGTGGGCTATGACAATCAATGATCTTCGTCTTGATGAACTCATTGAGGGTAGAACCTCCAGAAATAAGAGCATTCAGCATAACATAGTTAATGTTGCTCTCATGGCTAACATCCACAGTATCTCTGAGCCTCAAACATATGCAGAGGCCAAAGGAATTCCAGAATGGGGACATGCAATGGATGTTGAGTTCCAAAGTCTTCAAAAGAATCACACCTGGGTTCTTTCGGATCTTCCTCCAGGGAAGAAGCCCACTAGCTGTAAATGGGTCTATAAGGTCAAATATCATGCAAACGGTACCTTAGACAAATATAAAGCTAGATTAGTTGCTTGAGGATTCACCTAGCGAGAAGGAATTGACTATGAGGAGACTTTTGCTCCTACAGCCAAGATGAGTACTATTCGCCTTCTCCTTGCCATTGCAGCTCAGTATGGTTGGAAAGTTCACTAGATGGATGTGAAGAGTGCCTTTCTAAATGGTGAATTGCAGGAAGAAGTCTACATGATGCAACCTCCTGGTTTCAAGGTTGCCGGTTTGAAACCCAAAGAATGTAGATTCCGGAAAGCCCTTTATGGTCTTAAACAGGCCCCTCGGGCATGGTACATAAAAATTGATCAGTACTTGGTTGCTCGTGGATTTCAGCGTAGTCCTTCAGACAGTAATTTGTATATCAAACACTCTGGTAATGATATTCTCTTTCTCGTTATCTATGTGGACGACTTAATCATTACTGGGAGTTCAGAACATTTGATTTCCGAAATCAATCAGGATTTGTGCAGTACTTTGGATATGACAGATCGTGGACTACTTCATTATTGTTTGGGTATTGAGGTTTGGCAGACTGACAGTAGCATTTTTCTTTCTCAGTCTAAGTATGCTAGAAGCTTGCTTGACAAGTTTTGAATGTAGGATTGCAAACCAGACTCCAGTCCTATGGAGACTGGTCTGAAATTGTTCGCACAATCTGATTCTCCTCCTATAGATGAAACCCTCTTCAGGCAACTAGTGGGTAGTCTCATCTATCTTACTGTTGCTAGACCTGATCTCAGCTTTGCAGTCAGCTACATCTCCTGATTCATGACAAACCCCAAGGTTGACATTGGGTTGCAGCGAAGCGTGTTCTGCGCTATGTACAAGGTACCTTGGATTATGGACTTCTTTACACTCGGAGCATTGCTCCTCAACTTAGTGGGTTCACAAATTCTAATTGGGCTGGCTCCGTTGATGACATAAAATCTACCTCTGGATATGTGTTCAGTTTAGGATTGGGTGCGGTCACCTGGACCGGTAAGAAGCAACAGGCGAGGGCTCTCTCTTTGACAGAAGCATAATATAGAGGAGCTGTCAAGGCAGCTTGTGAGGTAGTTTGGCTTCGTCAGATGCTTGCAGATATGCAACTACCTCAAGCAGGTCTGACTCCTTTGTTTTCAGACAATCAGGGTGTACTCAAACTTGTCAAAAATCCAGTCTTCCATTAACGCATCAAACACATAGAACTCCATTGTCATTACATTCGACAATTGGTAGAAGATGGATCTGTTCAATTGCTATATGTTCCTACCTCGGAGCAGCCAACAAATATTTTCACCAAACCCCTTGGTCCTGACAAGTTTGTAAAATTCAGGGGGTCTATTGGTGTAGTTAATAGATTGAGCATTAAGGGGGGTTTTAGAATAATTTAGAATCATATTTTATTAATGCTCAATATTGTATCTTAGTATAAATATTAGAATGTTTCTAATATTTAGTTAGCTATAGTTAGAATAGAATGTTTCTATTCTAGATGATCGTTTCCTAAGGAAACATCGTTCATCTTCTTGTGTATATAGATTGTTTGATCTTTGTTAATAAATCAGAAAGTATTCTACCATCTACTTTTTGTAATAGAAGGTGAGTGAAATGATACAATTTTATGTTTCACTTTAGTAATTTTAATTTATTAGTTAAAATTTAAGTATTTTTTTTCTTTGCTTCTATTTTTTATTTTTTTATTTTCAATTAAGTTGTTGAGGCCTTATCAGCCTCCAACATATAATCTCTTAAGGACTTCTGGAGGTGTGATTGATACTTTCTAACATGGTCATCAACCAACTTTGGTTTGTTTGGAGACAATCTAATGCTAAGAAGCGACCAATATTTAGTTGACAATCACATGACACTTGGTGGGATTATATGGAATATTTTTCGTAGTTGTATTCATTTCATTTTGAGTATGATTTGTTACACTGATATGGAGAAGCCATGCTTGGGAGAGATCTATGGTTGTATTAACTTGATCATTGAGAAGTTATAGAGCATCATAAATGAGAAAGAGTAGGATTTTGAAGAAATATTTTTCAAACTAATGCACACAATTCTTGTTGAGTGGAAAACAAAATGATCATGTCATTGCATATACTTTCATTTGAATTGGCTCCTAAACACTACAACATTGAGATCCTTTGTAAAGAGCCTGGCTGGCTCTCAATAACAATCTAGCTCTTTCCTCAAATTTAATCACACTTTAAATTGTTTTTTAAGAACATTTAGGAATTCTTGAATCACATATATGAATTTTCAATAATTTTCCAGACTTTGGAGTAATAACATCAACAACAATTTGTTATTTAAATTAATTCACATTCATTGCTAAATCATCTGGCATATTCTTTAAAAAAAAAAAAAACAACCAATATCAATTCCATACAATAATGATATTAAATTACTTGGCACCTTAAATAATTTGCAGCACTCCTAAGGAAGAACGCAACTTTGCAATGTAGGGAATGTAGCTGAAAACACTTGGTATATCTTCACCCTTGTTTCCCAATACGCCAAGCAATCTCCAAATTTACTTTTACACCTGATGGAACTCTAAAATTTGGCAAAAATTTTAGAGTCCCAAAGATCACACCAAAGGGAGATTTTTCAGATCTTACCCACTACTTATGATTAGAACAATATACTATTCAAAAGAATACTAGAGACTCGTGATTATATAATGCTATTTATAGGTTAGATCACAAGTACCAACATCACTGTCAAAAGGACTAGAAAGGATGTATCTCTTGTATCACAACTATGCATAATGAACGATAGAGGATTCGATCAGAAACATACATGCAATTACAACAGGGTGATATATGGAAGTTTATTGATAACTATTTCATCACTATATATGCCAGATTCATGAGGAATGAATGAGCAGTGTATACAGTTTATCAAGGATGCCCCTGCCACACATATAGTTATTCAGATTCAAGTATTACTCAGAAAGTGTGTTGAACCTTGAAGCATATTCAGGCCACAAATTGACTATAACTGAGACTATTCAGGGACAAAAGACCAAATACGTAAAAGAAGCGATGAAAATATTCAGAGCAACAATAATGCCTTTTACAGAAAAGTATGGAAAACTGCTTTTTAATATAATCCTCCTGGTGCAGGGTATAAGTTGCAATGGTTGTGAAACATGTGCTGGCTTCTATAAACATCCTGTACATTATTAATTTGATGCATCTAAACAAAGGTATCAGCATCCCTCTACCCGACTTGAAGACATGACAATTTTTTAAAATTGGAGTGAGCCTTGGTAGAGCATGTGAAATCTGGAAATGACCACCATGTAGATATATGTGCGTGTGTATTGCAGGGATGTGTGACACTCATAAATCAACATCCAAACTGGTACCATCTGCATATACATCGAAAGAGAAAACAATGATAGTATTGTGAAGACTGTGACAGACGACATCAATAGAAGTTTGGAATACGATTGCAGATTTTATCTATGTTTTCATCTGTTGATAGAGTAGCCGTCTATTCAATCATGAAGGAATAGAAAATTATTATATACCTTTCCGAATATACATACCCAGGCGGATAAATGCACACGCTAAGGAGATACGAGAATGATCAAGTCTAAAACACTTCCGCAATCTTTAGATTGGATGTGGATAGGAGGAAGATGTAAACGTTGCTGTGTATTTGGCCATGAAATGCACGGGAAGATCATTCACGAAGAAACATGTGGAAATAATATTTGTTATCGGGGGAAGTATGAGACTATGTTTATCACTAATTAAAATACAAAACCTTAGTGTGTCTAATAATTTAGGGGACGTGACTTTTAATGTTGAAAAGAAACGTCATTTTATACAATCAAATATAAATAAGGATTGTATCATTTGATAGAAGGGGAAGACAAGCATATATATTTATTTGTAAGGAGGAATAAGGAGTAATATGACTTTGTAATATAAATTCAACTATTTTATTATTATTTAATTATTTTATCTTAATAATAAAATAAAATGTCTTTTGTTTATTGTTAAAGGTGTGGAGAATTAAACTGGAGATGAACCGTCCTTTGTAATTATTTTTTGAATATTGTATACAATTTAAATATCAGATAAGTGGACATGGTCATTTAGCATCTTAAATTCGATCATCACAGATATCGTGAAATATTTAATTGTTTCCGAGTTTGTGTCCAGTTTGTCTCCGAGGAGTTAAAGCTCAATCTGGACTAATTTAAGATTGCATAAATATTTGATCTGTTGCATCTTGATTATTTAATTGATTAGCAGTATAAGTGCGTTGAACATTATAAGGTTGTACGTAATCTTCACTGAAGTTGACTCTATCGCCCAAATGAGCAGAGGCACTGGTCTTTTTATTTTTGAAGTATTGGGTTTATATGTGAAGTCAGAAAATTTATCAAATCCTTCCTACAAACCTCAAATCCATTATTAAGAATCATTACACAAAACATTTAATTCAAACATTCAACATTCAATTTCATATTGATCGAGTTTGAGGAATTTGCTAGCCGGAAAAACTCACAAGCTTAAATTCGCTATAGAAAAACCTTGGAGAAAGTGATCAAGTTCGAGGTGAAGGTTTACCAGCCTAGGTGTAGCAAAGCCTAAAGTGCAGGGGAATTTGAATTATTCCCGTTTGTTGGCCAGAACTGATTTGGAATCCTATTGGAGAATTGGCAGGCTTTTGGATTTCCAATCTGTGGTTTTGGGAACCAACAACACCTCTAAAAGGGCACACGCAGCAGCCTAGGAAATGAGCGCAGCCCAAACTAAATGGTCTCCAGCCACCAAATTCAACGCAGACCCCGGAGACCAAGCACTGCTACGAAATAAGGCTGATTATCACCAAATTCTGAAACGCCACTTCCAAAATTATATACGCAGCTTCAATATTGTAAACATAGCTTCCTAAATTGAAAATGTAGCCATCCAATCAAGAATCACAGGTCTTGGAAAGGTGGCGCAGCCTTTAGGAAACAAACTCAACCTTCACAACAGAAACATGGTTGATAGGAAGATACAATAGCCTTCCAAGAACATGAGATATTTTGAGAAAATCGAATCAGAATTATGTATACCTCTGTAACAGCAGCAATTTAATAATTCCCTTCAAATTTGGTATACAACAACACCAAATTTGCATCCACAGAATCAGAATAAATTTCTAGAATTAAGCTTGCAAAATTCACCATCAATCAGTGATGATTCAAATTGCCAAAAGAGTGGAATCAGTCCTCAAACCCTAGCCATCCATTGTACAACCAAATTTTATCAAATGATCAATAGCTATTTGAGAATGAGCTCTCAAGTCCCTTTTTATTCTTTCTTGTGAGAGCTCAAACACAATTCTTACCAATGTGGGATAAATAGATATACTTTTCCTTTTAATAATTCATTTACTCCAATACTTTAAATTAATACCTTGGCTTAGGCTTCCATGAATTAATTAAATAAATGGCCCCTTCCTATGATGACTCAACCCTCAACTTAAGTGAAATTATAAAGTTAAATTATAACTTTATAATAAGCCATTTAATGATTTAATAATAATTTGGCCACCAAAATAATAATAACTCCCAAAATACTTATCCTTTTAATATGCCGTCTGAAACATGAGTCACACCTATTATTTCCCCATGTGACCAAATGCACTTTCCAAAAATAGAAAGGGTTCTTCTCGAACAACATCAGGCTTACTATAAATAGTAAATGTGGCAAAACTATAGCAAATGAAGTTTGAATGACACCAAACGAAAACCAAACCAAAGCATACTGAATCCTGAAGTAGATGCTCACTGAAAGAGACCCTCTGTCCATCCCCATCAGCCTACGAGGGTCACATGATAGGCTAATCCCAAGAGCTTGAAAAAAACGGGGACATTACATCCTTTCCTTGTTGGGGAGGGTCGTGTCATACAAAGATGTTGAAGTCAACAAAGAGTACAAGCTAGTGTTTTCCAAACTTTTCCTTGAGCTTGATTTGTAGGATGTAGTTACAAATGAGTTCATTGATTTTGTACACTCCAATGATATGTATTTCAGCTCTTTGGGACAAGTATGCAAACGGTGGTCACATTTGATGGTACCTCAATGGTCAAACATTCTAACTAAAGTTTGAAAACTCGGACTCAATGCGGACACAACAGCCCAAAATAGGACATGGCGACATATGGGGAATCAACCAAACTTGGACTCAAGACATGGCGAAAAACTAGGCGAGGACTCAACAAGGAAGAAAACCCTAGTTTTACCAAAATAAAAATAAAATTCATTCTTTTAGAGAACATAAGAGCCCTAATTCAAACATTACACATGTCATATGATCTTCAAACACTCAATGTTTGAAATTTCATTATTCATACTCATAGTTTCAAACTTTCAAATGTATAGCAGCAACATAAGTCTATAAATGTTTGCAAAATTACATATAATGATATGACCAAATGAGAAAAACAGCCAACTAAAATCTACAACTTCCTTTTTCCTCTCCTAATGTAACTCAATTTTTGAGGCCTCAAACTAGTAGGTGCTGCGATATTTATACGATGACGAGTTGTTTCTTCTTCTTCAAGTTCAAAGTCCTCGTCTTTGTCTTCCTCCATTTCATCCAATTCTACTACGCCTGCTTCTTCTGCAAAGTCTTCAGCAAGGAGGACATCATTGCCATCATTTTGTTCATTGACAGTCCATTCACCATATGGATCAATATCATCCAAGTTGATGGCCTCATGTGAAATGCCCTCCACCTTTCTAGTGAGAAGGTGAAGGTTGTACAAGATGAAGATAAGACCATTGAGTCTTCTTTGTGTGAATGTACTCGAATAAACTCCAATTATGTTCACAACTAAAAGCACTACATGGCAGGGACAAAATATAGATGGCTATCTTTTGAAGATTAGGCGTGCCAACATCATAAATCTACAAAAAGTAATATAGAAATATAAGAATTAGGTAAAAAATGTAACAATCGAGTTTTTAATTTTTGGTTTCACCTCGTCATCAATAATCTTTCATTGATAGAAGTAGATTAGGTTTCTAAACCCAACTCTTTTGCATCTTGTTGCAAAACCATTTTTAGGATTAGTTGAAGTGCTCATATTTCAAAATCATTCAGCATTTGAAAAGTTGATATATTCCCTTGAATGAATAGTGTAAGTCCCTCGTGATTACTAGCATATCACATCATAAAACTGAGTTGTCCAACATCAAGTCATACGTACACATTGTAAACCTTGGTGTTTCTTCACTTGATCACCCAATTGCCATATTGTTTAGCATTTGAAGTTTCCTCGTTTAAGAGAGGATAAAATACTTAGTGTTTTATTCTACATGGTGGAATGGTCACAAAACTCACATCAACAGATCCATATGTTGCTGATTGTTGATTTAATTGCTTCAATATTGAACAATGAATATTCATTATGACATTTTAGTTTGGAAAATCGACTTCAAATTACTATTTTATTTGCTATGGTAGTTTATACCAAAGAAATGAGAATTGGAATCGGATCGGAATCGTTTTGGCCGAATCGAATTGCGAATCGGCCATGAATCGGCAAATTAAAAAAACCCTAGATTTTAACAATTTAAAACTTATTTTAGGCACCCTTTATTGAATATAACTTAAACACAGTATAACATCATCAAATAGAAGCTAACATACATAAACAAGGAACATAAATGATAAATCCATCACATACGCTACATGTAAAATGTAAATTGTAGCTGAACTGAAGTAAATAGAAATCTGAAATCATATTATCATAATGAGTCAAATCATAGAATGTAATATCAAATATGTATGTGAGATGAAGATCCATAAGACATCAAATCATAAATGTATGTAAGATGAAGATCCATGAAACGTATGTCTATCAGTAAACTATAATAGTATCAGTCTGTAAACAAAATGAAAAAACAAGGCTGTAGCTCAAGCCTCATCATCATCCTCAAGCTTGGCCGCAGCCTCAGTCTCAGCCTCTGAGTATCTTGTTTGCCTTCTACAAAGGCGTCTAAGGTAGGTCCTAAAGGATTGATGAGCCATATCCTCCACATGTAAGATGGGCTCACGGACAACATCACTAGGGCCTATGTTTGTGCGTGCACGTGTGAGTCTGCCAGTGCCTGAACGTGCTCTAGTCGCCTCCTCTGCCATGGCCACAGCCTCAGCCTCTCTATCTACTTGGTCAACCCACTCATGGTCTGCCTCAGTGAAGACCGGATCCAGAGCCTCAGTGAGCCACTCTGATTTTGGATCAATCTCATCCAGAATGATCGGAGAGGAGTCAATGCCCGTAATCTGTCTAATCCTAATACGAAGGTTGTAATGAACAAAGACAAGATCATTCAACCTCTGCACTGTCAACCTATTTCTCTTCTTCGAGTGGATATGCTCGAACATGGACCAACTGCGCTCACATCCAGAAGCGCTGCTTGGTTGACTTAGAATAGGCATGGCAATTTTCTGAAGTTTTGGGGTTGTGGGCCCAAACATTTGCCACCATCTATCTGAAATAAGGGAAAACAAAATCAATTAGTATCATTTACAAAATTACAACTTTAAAATTACAAAATCAAAAATTAAAATGCACACTTATAAGCCATAAACTTGTTACTTAACATTCAAGAATATATTATTTTTACGGTTACCTGGCTGTAGTTTTGTCCAACTATCTATGGCCATCCTGCCAAAGAAAATTGACCCTTCCATATTATTGAATTTGTCTAGCTCAAGGGTTGCAACTGCTCTATCCTCATCACTACTCAACCTCTGGATCACTGTATATAGGCCGGTGAGAACCTCCTCACCCCCCTTGAAGTCAGCACGAAAACGAAATGCTGGATTCAGATAATAAGCTGATGCATGGATGGGTCGGTGGAGCTGATTCTGCCATCTCCTATCAATGATATCCCAAACAGGGGCATACTTCTCCTGCACTCCTAGATACCTGGCTCTAATGGCCTCCTTGGCCCTATCCATGCCCTCATATATGTAGCCAAGAGAGGGCTTCTCCCCATCAGCAGTTCGTAGGAGAGATACGAGGGGCTCAGTGACCTGCATATAATGTAAAACAAACATTTGAGTCAAAACTTAAATATAAATAATAAAATTATAAAACTAAAAGTAAAAGTAAATCATTAACAATTAAATAATAAATAGTAAAACTAAATACTAAATATTAAATTGTAAGAAATTTACCTCAATGATTTCTTTAGCAAGTTCCCAAAAACCATTCATATCAAAGATCCAATTTGCCACATCTACCTCTATAGTGGTTGTAGCATAGGAGGATGTAGTCCACTCCCGCCCAACAAACATTCTCCTCAAATCGTCCCTTGATGTCAAAAAGGACTGCAGTGTGATGAAATTCGAGGCAAACCTCATGATCCTTGGATGAGCTAACTCCTTGCCTCCTGTGTAGGCCCTCATTGTGCTAAGGATGAATGCATGGTTGTAGATAAACTTGCATATACTTTTTGCCCTATCTACGCATGACTTTACCCACTCAAGCTTGCCAATTTCCTCCAACATGAGGTCAAGGCAATGTGCCGCACAAGGTGACCAAAATATGGTGGGATGCCTCTCCATCAATAGTTTACCTACAACAATTTTAAATTAATTAGAAATTGGAACATGTTAGGAAACTTAGAATTAGAAAAGTGTTCAAATAAATTAATTTTCAAAACTTGAAAAGTTACCTGCAGCAACATAACTTGCTGCATTATTAGTCACCACCTGCACCACATTTTGTTCCCCCACCTCTGTGATGACTTCTTCAATAATCTCACATAAGTATGTGGCATTTTTTACATGAGCGGAAGCATCAATAGACTTGAGGAACATGGTATATCCTACAAAAGAATGAATTATCATGGATCATCAACAAATTAACAATCAACAAATCAGAATTTAAATTATTCAAATTTCACAATGCATGTAGGAAAGTAGAATGATCAATCACCTCCACAGGAAACAAGAAAATTGATGAGTGTTCTATTCCTCCTGTCTGTCCAACCATCAGTCATGATGGTGCAACCCTTTACAGTCCACTCCCTTCGGTGGTTTTGAAGCTCAGCCTTCATGTCCTGTACCATTTCATCTAAGAGTTGTCCACTCAACTCAGCCTCAGTTGGGGCTTTAAACCCCGGACCACATATAGCAACCGCATCTATCATATTTTGCCACTAAGGAGCCCTGTCACAAATAGATTATGATTAGAAATTTAGATGATAAATCATTATGTAAAGTGAATCTATGATTACATCATTACACAAATAGATAGAATTAAAATTTAACTTTAAACTTAAAGAAAACAAATAAAAAAGAATCAATTACCTGGCTGCAAAAAATGGAATGTTGCAAAAGTACCAAAATTTGCAAATTTCTTTTCTCGCAGCATCATGAATCTCCTTGTTTAAACCCATGCCCTCAAGCGTGGGTTGTGAGCCAGGAGTAGTGCGGGGCACAAAGTAACTATCCAATCCGTTCTTCCGCACTCTGGGCTGCAATAGGCCACTGCCAGCCTCAATATGACTATAAGAACGACTAGCAGTAGCACTAACACTACCACTACCACTAGCATTAGTAGTAGCACTAGCACGAGCAGCAGCACTAGGACGAAAAGGAGGCCTAGTAGAACCCTCTCCAACACAACCTACGGATGCGGACTCTGATGCAGGTGTAGATGCGGTTGTGGCAGTCGGAGCATGGGAGCCAATAGCCCTTATCTCTTCTAGTTGCCTTTTCTTATTTATTTTGTCTTGTTCGAATTTTTCTAATGCCACTAAACAAGTGCATTTTGCCTCAGCTGTTTGTTGAGTGCAAATTGCAATATCATGTTCGGGTATGGCAGCAATGTGAAATTTGAATTTATAAATGCCACCATAATTTATTTCTTTACAAAACATACATTTTGTTTGAAATTTTGTTCTTCTAGGAAAGTCTTTGGTATATTTTCAACACTCATCTTTTTTACCCATTGGGGAAAATGAAAATTAAGACTGCTGCAATAATAAATTTCAAGTAAAACCTCTATGTTTCAAAATTCAAAGTAAGACAAACTAATAAACAAAACAACAAAGCCTATTTTGCAATCTAGTAAAACTAAAAAACAAACATTCAAGATTTGCAAATGAAAACTAAAAAAATTTAACAAAAAATGAACAATACACTAACATACCAAAAAAAAATCAACACTTACCTCTTGCAAATTAGTTGAAGAGTGTTGCTAATGACTCCTTAATGCTCCCAATGCAATCTTA
Source organism: Chamaecyparis obtusa (assembly GCA_027943335.1). Taxonomy (NCBI): domain Eukaryota; kingdom Viridiplantae; phylum Streptophyta; class Pinopsida; order Cupressales; family Cupressaceae; genus Chamaecyparis; species Chamaecyparis obtusa. The sequence goes on from BSBK01006832.1 coordinate 134,090, forward strand.
TGGCCTCCCCAAATGGATTTTTCTTCTCTTTGCTGCTCTTCCTTCTTGCTGTTTGCAAACTTGTGCTTTTCCTTTTCTCTTTTTCTCTCTCACTTTTCCTCTCCTCTACTCATACTAAGCAAATAGAAGACCCTTTAGGGTTAAAACAAAAAGAAAATGCCCAACGAAACCTAAAAAAAATAAGTCAAACTTTATGTTTTTTTGACTTTACAAATCTGCCTGATGCGGCCGATTCACGACATCCGATTCAGACGATTCACCTGAAAAACTGCCGAGCATGATTCACGATTCAAAAAAAATCATTTTGCTTGAATCGAATTGTGAATCGCCCGATTCAGGCGATTCATGGGCGATTCTCGGAACATTGGTTTATACTATTTTATGATTTTTATTATTTTTTTGTGCAAACATACCAAAAATGAATCTAGTCTCCTTTTTTGTTGTTGTGTTGGCTCTAAATCCAAATTGATAACATATTAGACAAGTGCAAGAAAACTCCATGCCTATGAAAGAAGTAGAGGGTGTAGTAATTAATAAAGGTAAGAAGATGGTTGTTTTGAAGTTGATTCCCAATTTTTGCTTTACAAAATAATTGATTTTGAGTATTTGGCACAAAACAAAATTGAGCAATCAAAATTATTTATCATTGACTCAAGTCAAGAATTATAAAATTGATGCAGTTTTTGATTCTTGTTTGCAACCTAGCATTGTATATTAACATCCACATAGACTTCCAAAGACACGACATCCTCAACCACTTCATCAATAGACTTCTATCTACATTATGCATTTAATTGGGGCTAGAGGTGACTTCAAGGATTTCATCATTCCAAGGACTTCATCGTTCCGAAATAAATGTTGTTTAGAACTATAGACAAAGAACAAAACATGGGAGTTGATAAGGGAGCTTGTTAGGTGATAACTAGGAGGTTTTTTTTTTGTAGTGTGTCAAATTATAATGTTTTGTTAGGTCTCAACTACATAATTTTGAGTCAAACTCATTGGCCCATATTTCATGTACAATGTTTCACACAAACCCATCTCTTTTGAGAATGAATGACTCACAACATTAATTGCATCTAGGTGATGCTCATAGAGGTGAAGCATCAAGACTTATTATGAGTTTACTGTTGACTTGGTGGTCAACACCTAATTGGAGATTTGTGACATGGCTTAATTGCCTCTTGTGGGTCGGGTTAAATTTGGCATTTGTATCGGGCATTGATAGTTCGAGCTTTTGGTGAAACGGCAATGATTCCAACAATTGGTATCAGAGCCTTGGGTCATAGGTTCAAGTCTCCCTTTAGTGGGTGCTGAAGGCTCAGTCAGTGCTGGGGGGGAGATTGTTGACTTGGTGGTTAGCACCTCCTTGGAGATTTGTGACAGGGCTTAACCGCCTCTTGTGGGTCGGGTTAAATCTGACATTTGTATCGGACATAGATAGTTCGAGCTTTTGGTGCAATGGCAAATGATGCCAACATTTACCCATATCCTAGTACTACTCACACTCAAGCTTTCTTTACCATATGGAGTTTTCCCCAAGATCAAGCCAACTTAGCCTGCTTTGCAAAACCTTTCGCAAGTTTTTTTTGCCTTACGAGGCAATCATTATTAAAGCTGCTTTAGCTCATCCATTTTACAAGGAGGTGTTTTCCATAGTGTGTCAAATTTTGATGCTTTATTAGAATTCAACTATGTGGCTTTTGATTCAAACTCATTATCCCATATTTCATTAGTGGAGATTCACACAAACCCATTTTTTATGATAGTGTATGGTCCACATAGATTTGGTTTGTGTCATAGGGTTTGTTGAATTTTTTGCCTCGAGTTCAAAATTCGGCAAACTTATAAAAAATGCACAAAATTCATTAAAATTTGACTGAAAATTCTTATGGAACAAGGGCAACTTAGTGTTATCAAAAAACATTTTCATAGAGCATTTTTAAGGGTCTTTTTTGATAGTTTATAGTTATGAATAATGCTGTGAACTCATGAAACATAACATGTCTGTTGAGGACGATTTTTTTTATTGGTTTTCTGGTGGCTAGGGCATAATGAATTTCTTTTGTGCATGATAAAGGACTGAGGTTTGAAGGCATAAGTTTGTATTCTGTGATGATAATGTCATCAAACTTGTTGAAGATGGCAAGAAAAACTGTATTCAGCATTTCCTTTTCATACTAAATTTCAACATTTGCAGTTTTTACCATGGGAAGAACCGAAGCCTCATTGATACGTCCCGACCTCTGTGGGAAACTGCATCTGCAAATTTTCATCATGACCTTTGCTCATTCGGGTTCACAAAAAGATGCTGCTGCCACATTTGTATTATAACTTTAGGACTTTCTAAAGGTTTTTTATTAAGTTTTGTATATTTCATAAAATTTCAAATTGTTAATTTTATTTATATAATCATATTTTTTAAAATGGAATAAATTTTTGTATCTACAACTTTGTTTTTCAGACAATGCAAATCATTACCAATGCTATAATGTGTCTGTCACTTTGTTCTTGAGTTCTTTTCTCATTAGTTGCGTAACTCTGGAGTAAGAGTCACTGTCTGCTGTTCTCATTTGCATTCTTTCTAAACCAAAAATGTGGAAACTTGACATGGGTATGCCTCTACTTCTAGCGATATTACTTCTAATGTCAAATCTCTGGAGTATCCACAATCATATCTCTCCTGTAGTAATGATTTGCAACTCAGCCCTAAAGATGCAAACTACTGAGAATGCATTGTCGAGGATCTTGAGAAGCACCACTTTAAGTTATTTTGGATTTAGCTATCATCTCTGGCAGTTATCTGTAGAGAGATTTCCTCATCCAATCTCCAGGCTCTTTTTAAACTGGATTTTTGTCATCCATTTTAGCTATCATTCTATCCCACTTCTTCAAGTTGTTTTGGGTTTAGCTATCATCTCTGGCAGTTATCCGGGGAAAGATGTCATCCAATCTCCAGGCTCTTTTTCAAACTGGATTTTCGTCATTCATTTTAACTCAGTATGAGTGCAACTTACTTGATTGATTAAGGCATGTAGTGTTTGGAATAGGGCTTCTAGGATTCTTATTCATCCTTCCTTTAGCCTATCCTCTATTTCATTCGATTGGTTTTTTTTTTGCTGATTTTCAAGTTAAGTTGATATCTCTCTATGTCCTTTCTGTATTCTTCAACTGTGCTGCCTATACAAGTTTAAGTGTGGGTCATCCCAAAAAGGGTTCTGAGTCTCTTTCTCTCAGCTTTTCAATATCTAATTTCTTGATGATTCTTATTGTGGTTTGCATGTAAAGTCGGGTATCAAGAGTGTATTCTCAACTCCTTTATTTTTTATATAGAGAATAGGCTTGTTAGCCTTGGCAGAAATCTGCAGATTTGTCAAAAAACAGTAAGATCATGCCAGCATACAAGAAATTTCCCTGGCCGTGTTCAAGTTCATTCTTAAATCTTTCAGTTGAGTTTGCAATGTTATTTATTCCTATGTTGAAGAAAGGGGATCCCTTAATATGATTTTGGAAGGGACTTCTGGATAAAGCCTGAGATAAATATTTATCTGAATCTGTCTTCTGTGATTGATATCGAAGAAGAAACACAAAATTTCTGAGTTTTTTCGAACTCTCCTACAGTTCTATTTCCACGTACTGTAGTCATAAAATGGCTCATTTCTTGCAGCGATGAATACACTGAAACGATTATTGATCTTCCCAAGGCTTGCTGTAATAAAATGAAGAGATAGGGAAACAGTATCTCCTGGCCTCAAGCCTTGGGCTGGTAAGAAATTTAGAAACCAGCATACACGTTGTTCAACAATGAGAGTTTACGGGTGAAGTAGCAACTTTTGACACATCTGCACCAGTCTCTCAAGGGTTTACACTTAAGCATAGCTGTCTGTCCATAATCCTCCAATTGACCCATGCAGGGACTTTTAAGATTGGCTGTTTTTTGTATATTTGGCATTATGAGATCAATAGAATATTGCCATTGTTATCAACCAAGATATGTATTGTGCAATGTACAGATCTCATTTTTTAATTCTAATTATTTAGTTGTAGAGAGATGTCCTCATCCTCCAGGCTCTTTTTCAAACTGGATTTTCCTCATCCATTTTAGCTATCATTCTATCCCACTTCTTCAAGTTGTTTTGGGTTTAGCTATCATTTCTGGCAGTTATCCGAGGAAAGATGTCCTCATCCAATCTCCAAGCTTCTTTTCAAACTGGATTTTGGTCATTCATTTTAACTATCAGTATGAGTGCAACTTGGTTGATTAAGGCATGTAGTGTTTGGAAGAGGGCTTCTAGGATTCTTATTCATCCTTCCTTTGGCCTATCCTCTATTTCGTTCGATTGGTTTTTTCTTTTCTGATTTGCAAGTCAAGTTGATATCTCTCTATGTCCTTGCTGTATTCTTCAACTGTACTGCCTATACAAGTTTATGTGTGGGTCATCCCAAAAAGGGTTTTGGGTCGCTTTCTCTCAGCTCTTCAATATCTAATTTCTTGATGATTCTTATTGTGGTTTGCATGTAAAGTGGGGGTATCGAGAATGTGAGCCTTGGCAGAAATATGCAGACTTGTAAAAAACAGTAAGATCACGCAAAAAACTGACGTTAACTTGCAGCAGATGAGAAATTTCCCTGGCCGCCTTCAATTTCTTTCTGAAATCTGTCAGTTGAGTTTGCAATGTTATTTATTCCTATGTTGAAGAAAGGGGATCCCATAATACTTTCTTGGAAGTGACTTCTGGATAAAGTCAGACAAATATTTATCTGAATCCGTCTTCTGTGATTGATAACGCAATTTCTGAGATTTTTCGAACTGTCCTACAGTTTCATTTCCACTTACTGTAGTCTTAAAATGGCTCATTTCTTGGAGCGATGAATACACTGAAATGATTATATTGTCTACAAATTGTTTATGGGATAAGGAGAAGCTGGGAATGAGGGGGAAACCACTTGCGCTTACCCCTAATTTCATTTTGCTGATTGATCTTCCCAAGGCTTGCTCTAATAAAATGAAGAGATACGGCAACGGTATCTCCTGGCCTCAAGCCTTGGGCTGGTAAGAAATTTAGAAACCAGCATACACATTGTTGATCAACAATGAGAGTTTAGGAGTGAAGTAGCAACTTTTGACACATCTGCACCAGTCTCTCGAGGTTTCACACCTAAGCATAGCCATCTCTCCATAATCCTCCAATTGACCCATGCAGGACTTTTATGATTGGCTGTTTTTTGTATATCTTAAATCTGGCATTATGAGATCAATAGAATATTGCCATTGTTATCAACCAAGATATGTATTGTGTAATGCACAGATCTCATTTATTAATTCTTGTTGGTTGTACATAGCAATTTACACTTGGATGTTCAACTGTTTATTCTAATTATTTTTTAGTTGTGGAGAATCTACATTACACCACTGATTATAAATAAATGCCCTGGTTAACCTACCTTGCCTTTACTGTTTTATCCTTGGTCTGTTCTGAATATTTTGTCAGTTTTATGGTTCATGCTATGGTTTTTTCAGTAGGACTGTTTTGGTTATGTTTTCTATTCTACATTTTTGCATTATAGCTTGATTGATGTTAGACCAGGCATCTCTTTTCGTCTATCATTGAGAAAAAAGATGGAGCTGTAGGGGTTGGCTGGAGATTAATATATGAGAAGATTTAGCAGAGAGTCAGCAAGGAAGATAGGTTGGATAATCTGATTTCCTATGTACTATTTCTGTTAGAGATCACACTAACCATTTAGGTCAGAGCACCCTTGTTCGGCACAGTGATGTTTGGTGCAACTGGCTGTACAACAAATATCTTGACTAGATGATTGCCTTTCTGCTCTGAATCTTGGGTTACCATTACTTTTGATGCAATATTTGTGTGAAGAACAAGAACAAAAGGGTGAACGAGTGTATTTGACAAAGATAAACATATTAACAAGGAAAAACTTTCAGCTAACAACACACTAATGTGATGGGTCAGCTGCTAGTCAAATGGGAGTTAAAGATTCTTAAGGGGACACATTTTGTTGGGCTGATTGGGCTGGCCTGACACCATTTACACAGCCTGGCCAGATATAGAGGAGGTATCTGGGAAAAACAAGAAAGCATTGAGGATAGATATTCAGGAGATATATCATTGAGTTCTTACAGAAAAATGTTGTTATGAAGAGGAACAAATCCAGTCAGTAGATGAAGTAAGGTGGCCTGCATGATTTGTGTCACAAAGAACGGGATAATAGAGGTTGTAGGAGGCAGATTGTAACCATCCCCTTTAAATCCATTTAATTTTGAAGAGTTTGTAATGCTTGTTTCAAACTGCTAGTTACTTCGGATTAAGGTTCGTATTCATTCAGGAAGCATGTTCAATGACATTTTTCAAACTAGTAGATGCTTATAAAGACAACATTTAAGATTGGAATAATTTCCAATGAGTGATGAAGATGAACTAACTTTCACATTGCTAGTGGAGATGGGTTGAGCACGAAGCATAACCTGAGTCAACTGACAGCACAAAAGTACAGGATGCAAAGATTTGCTCAGGGCTTTCTAAGAGGAAGCCAATACATGTCTGGTAATGCTAAAAGTAGTTGACTCTGATATAAGGGGACTTCAACACAGAAAGAACAAATAGAATGGCAAGCCAACCTCATAATAGGTAGTTGCTGTCTAAATTATATGGGGATGAGAAAGATTCAGTTCAAGACTGTTGTATGTTTGAGATTATCTGGATATCAAATGGTCAATTAAACAAAGGCTATGATTGTTTTGGCCCTTGGGTGACTGCATATGGGTATCCTTAGATGGGTATATGGGGCATATAAGAAGTAGTGAAATGGTCACAGAAATGTAGAAAATCATCTGAGGGAAGAGTGAAACAAGTCACTCATATCACAAACAGACTTGGAACAGGTGATTTATTGAAAGATTTCTTCCAATGTCAAGGATTTTCAGATGAAGATATTTAATCCAGACTAATGATCAATAGGCATATAATTTGGCAGCCAACATTGATCTGAAGACGTCAAGGAAGCTTGGTATTTATATACCACACGGAGGATGGAAGGTCATGCTAATGCCAAATTCCCAAAAGAATGCTTTTCGTGACATTTGTCAAGTTCTGGGCCATTCAGTGAACTGTTATGCAGCAAAGAACAGTGGTACAGAAGTTCTTTTGATGCAGGGCACAAGTGGTGTTTACAGGAATGCTAGGCAAAGCAATATCAATTTTGACATTGAAACAAGTTCTCAATAACAATGCATTGCCCATGTCGAATATTAATTGTTTGTTTTTGGAAAGGCAATGATAATACTGAGGGTTGATGTCTTAAGGTATTGACGTCGAAACTAGGATGACAAAAAATTGGTCTTAATTAACAGGGGAAAATGCCATTCTTGACATGTGCGTAAACATAAAATGCAAAATATCCTATCTCAAGTGTTGAAAAGCAAAAGTTAGGCACTACACTACTTAGTTTGTGGTCATTCAGAGTTGTTATGACCACCCAAGTTTTCAAAGCTTGAATTATGGGTTGTTTTGTGGTATTTCCTTGCACAAAACAAACCATATGGTTGTTAAGAACTGAGACGTGAAGCATGTCCTGGAATGTGATTTGTTACTCAGGTTTTCATGTTTGAATTCATGGATACTTCTTTCTGCAAAATAACCTAATAATGACATAATAATGGCTACTGTAAATAATAGGGACATGAAACACGTGATAGATATTCAGATGCAAGTGTTGGGTTTACTATTGCCATCCTAGGTCTTCATTCTTGTGGTCATTATCATTTTGCAAAGCAGCAAAACAAACTAAGATCTGCCAAGGTAATCATTATGAACTTTTTGTTTGTGGAAAATAGAGATATGAAAGCATATAGTAGATACAAAGACATAAGCCATTAGATTGTTGGGTGATCAGACCTTTTCTTGCCTCCCAGATTTTCATGTTCAGATCTGGGATTATATTAGTATGCACAAAATAACCTATGATGACTTGCTTTGTGGGAGAAGCAGTTGAGATCTTCCATGGCTGAGAAAATTCGAATGATTGTATTATTTTTATTCTCTTATATATTTTTTCTTACTAATTTACATTTTTTTTTTGTTTTTTATAGTTACTTTATTTTTCCTTGCCCTTTAATATATATCATATTTTATTCTCATATATATTTTCTTGTATAAGTTTACATATTTTTTTGGTTTTGGATGCATGCATTTGTATATTCATATATTTATATATATACGTGCGTGTATATATTTATATATAGTAATGTATCTATATTATCATATTTTTATAGCTATTTATGTGTTTATTAACGTGCCTTTATTTACATTTATTATTGTGTTATTTTTTCATTCATATATATATAGACACACACATATCCGTTTGTATATGTTCATATATTTTCTTATATGCTTATTTTTGTTCTCGGTCTATTGCATCTTCCTTTTCTTATGTTTCTTTTGCATATGTGCATAGAGGTTGATCTATATTTGCCTTTACGTTAGCTTATTTGTTTATAGGGCTTGTGTTCTTTCGGCTCGCTCCATCTCTCTCAGTTGTTATTTGTTCCTTTTTATTTGCATTTTATTTTTGTTTTTTCCTTGTTTTGGTCACGAGTTATTCAAATATGGTCACATCTGTCTTTGTCTTTGTCTTTGTTTCTTGGTTGGTTGAGGCTTTTTATTTTTTATTTTTCAATTTGTGGCTTGACCTATCCTTCTCGATTTGTGTGCTCCCTCCCCTCCCCTTTCCCTCCATATATCTTTTGAGTTGGTCATTGTCTGCTTCTTATATTTTTGCATCTCTTGCACTCTAATACATTCTGATGATGGATCACAGAGTGTGATTCGAAATGTTGATGCTAAAAATACACAATTGAAACCAGAAGCTTGTCAATTGCATGATTGTTTTGGTTATCAGGAATAGAAAAGAATCATATACTGAATATTAAGACACAAGTGTTAGGTTTGATGCCTCGTTGAGAGTTGTGATTGCCATACATTTTTAAAATTTTTTGTCCTTGAATTAGTGTTCGTTTCCTTCCACCAAACAAATTTTGAGGCATAAATTGGTTGGAGTGGCTGAGGTCTGCCATGGTTGACCCTAATTAGATGCACTTAGTCTTACAGGTTATTGAGAGTAGAGACATGAAGAATATATAGATTTAACTGAAGAGTTGTCCTAATTAGATTTCTCATGCTTTGACATGGCTTTGATCAAGAACCCATCAGTCAAACTAAAGGTTGAATTTAAAGTTGAAGAGTGTGCGGATGAAACAAAGTCTAGCAGTGCTTTCTTTAATTGGCAGATTGAAGACATGCTCCTGCTTTCCTTTTTCATGTTTTAATTATTAGTTCTCACAATTACGACGTCAGTTTTTCAGTTGTGCAAGATTGCTGACAATTATGTATAGTTCTTAAAGATTTGTTTTACTTTACTATGTAGTAAGATGTAAATAAATTGGGCAAGGGTAGGATAGGAATGATCGAGTAAATGAAATAAAGCAGGTCCACTACGGCCGGAAAGGATCTATTCTATATGCATTTTTTTCCTGCTCCTTGGGCTACTGTGTGTGTGTTGGTAAGATAGTAAGCACCAGTGAGAACCTATCATCTAGAGGCCCAATCACATGATGTGGATGGTTGACGTGGCAGGGATAAATACAAGTGTCTCAGAGCGGTGTCAAATTTGAAATAAATCTGAGTTAAAAAAATATAGTAAATTTACAGGTTTGGGTCTAAAGAAGTTGGGGAGTTGAATATGTAACGGAGTATTCATTCACGAGTTATAAAGAAGTTAAAATGAAAAGTAAAACTCAAATTATTATTCATCAATTGTATATACATTGTCAAAGTCATATCCAAATATTTGTACTTCATATTGACCAGCCATAACTAAAATATCTCGTCATCCTTCCTGGGTGTTTAAACGCACTTGCTGTCATATGCTGAATTTTTTAAACATTACTAATATATTTCTAGCCGGATGCATTAAGAAAATATTGAAACATAATTAAGAATAAATAGATAATTTGCTAGATCAAATGTAATACTGGAGGAATGAAAGTTTGATATAATTGGCATGTCTGCTTTTGATGGACCTCTTTTTTTCTTCCAAAATTGAACTTTTTTTAAACAAAATTTGTTTTTTCTAGCCATTTTTTATGTACACATTTATATAATTATTAAGTTTGATTGAATATTTTTAACAGTATATTAATTATTAAGTTTGATTGAATATTTTAGCAGTATATTAATTTTGTTTTATTGTTTATTTTATAAATTTATATAGAGCAATCTATCGTCGTCAGCATCCATAACAACTCTTACTTCAGTATGTTTACCCAGCCAACGTTGTGACCCAACTTTATTTAACATTCCACTCTTCCATTTAAGGTTGCCTATTTGTTCTCAGATGTTAAATGAACTTCCCTAGATGGTACTTTTCTGATCAATTTTGTCACCGGCTGCTCCATCTAATTGTCCACCTTTTCTGACTTGTACTTCGACATAATGTATAATTGTGCTTAAAGATATATTGGTTGAAGTAGAACTTTAATTTGTAAAAATCTCTTATCAAAGTGGACAAGCCTCTCTCAGGTTTTACAGCTTTGTGGATATGGAGAAATATTTGTATACTTCACTTGTCTTTTAGAATTATAGGAAATAGTGTAAAAGATATTTCTAACATTATAAAATATTATTTTGGTATTTACAAAATAAAATAAAATATTTTTTTGTATATAAAAAGTAAAATTATTCAATAAATTTATCAATTAATCTTATTTATGTTATAATATATTGTAAAATAGTTATAATGAAAATGAAATAAATCAAGAAATTATTCTAAATATTTTATGGTATTGTAAAACTTTTCTTTACAAATAATTTTTTCATAATGCATAACAGTTAAGCAATTACAGTAGCCCTTTGAAATATGCATGTTCAAAAGTTATACATCTCATCACCTAAATAATCTTTGAAGCAAATTGTATGTCTCATAAGAGAACTTTCAATTACTTAAAATAAGCTACATCTTTGGTGACATAAATTGAAAATTAATTCACTTCTTCCTTCCCATTCAATGTAATTGTTTTTGATTAAGGTAACAACAGGTTTTGAAGGGACCCTGAAACCCTTTACATAACTGGAACTTAAGATAAAACGATAAGGGTTCCAAAGATACAACAGTCTAGCCAAAACAGAGGCTTAGACACCCCAAACTCCTTGCAAAGAATACCCCATTCTACTGCACAAGGTAGACCAATGGAAAACGGTAGAACAAAGGAAGGGGACTAAACTTTTGATCCCTTCTTGTGGGACCGAAGGATCATGTCAAAAGAGGATGTAGATCTCTTAGAATGTTTCCCTTTAACAATAATCCACCCATCTTCAACTCTAGCCGCTTCGTCTTGCCAGCACTGCAAATCCAAGACTGAAGAACCAACACCCAACAAAGGTGTTGGAATAGCTTGTGAATTGCCCAGCAAAGGACTATCATTACTCCCAGCCGAGGGATAAATAATAGGAGGATCAAAAACATCATGACCAACACTAGTTGAAACCCCATTAGGGACAACAGAAGCAACACCCACCAAGCAGCCAACAGAGGCCCCAGCTCCATCCATCGAAGAATCAGGAAGAGGACCAGTAGACGGGCGAGCATTTCCAACCAACAAAGTAGAAGGAACAAAATCAACCAAAGGACTAGCAGAGTTAGGGCCAACAACTTGCTCAACCACTTGCGAGAAGCTCCGATGGGAAGACACCTTCTCCACTGTATAGTGCTGAGAGGAGGCACCCTTCCACCACGAAGCAATCTTTTTAAATCTCTGAAGATCACATTGAGAAGCAACATGACCAGTCTTAAAGCATCTTCTGCATTTGAAGGGGAGGCCTTCATAGTCCAATTGTTGTATCCAACTTCTACCATGAGGAGAATAAAGTTTTATCTTTGATGGTAGACCTTTAGAAGTATCAATATCCACCAAGATACGAGCATAAGTAGAGTGGAATAAATTCGAAGATTTCTCATCCACCATTAACATTTCCCCAATAGCATCCCCCACAGTCTCCAGAATGGAATCAATCCAAAGATGGAGGGGAAGATGAGGAAGCCTAACCCAGATAGGTTGCATATCAAACGATTCAGAAGATGGAGAGAAATCAAGTTGCCAAGGTTTCAATAATAGCATAAAACGATTCTCCCAGCTAAAGAAATTTTCACACAAAATAGATTTTCTATCCTCAACACTATCAAATTTAGCCACATAAAAGCCTTTAGCCATTGGGAACATATGGACTGTACCAGAGATTAGGGGTTCCCAATGTCTGGGAATCCAGGAATGAAGATCAGGTAGAAAGGGCCAGAAACCCTTAAATCTGCAAATCAACCCATGCTAAAAAAAAATAGAGGCTGCCGCATCGATCTTAAAGAGAATGTCCTCGTCCAACTTCACGACAAAATGGTTGCAGTCTGGGAAAGCACTGCGAGGAATGCCATCCGTAGTAGAGCAACTACGAGCCTTGATCAAGGGGATCACCGAGGGCCAACCCTGCATCAAGGGCACGACAAGGGGCGTAGGAGCATCTGTAGCCTTCCGAGCATTTGCAGATTTCTGCGCATTGACCGCTGCAGAAGCCCTAAAAGGGCACCAAATCAGCCACTGTTGCAGATGCTTTTTCGGGCACAAAGGAAGTGGAGGGGGCATCAGGAACCAATGCAACCGCTGCTACAACCATCGTCTGAGCCCTCAAAGACGCGACAGGAGCATAAAGCGCTTTTGGATCAGGAGTGGGAGAACCCATTTCGAAAAAAATGTTGTAGTCCATTCATTCAATGTAATTGTTGATCTCTTATGACTGAACCATTTTCCCTCCTCTTGACATTCTTAATTACAATTAATTGTATTCTTATCATAAAAACAGACAAATAAATTATCTAAAGAGGAATCTTAACTTTTTTATTCATCCATTTGTCTTTATTATTTAACGTTCAAATAAATTCATGCAGTCCATCATTATAACATCTCAGCTCATGAGCTTTATTAGGGGAACTATACTTGCACCCATTGATTCATGAAAATATCTCAATTTACATTATATTGGATTATAAAAGCTCTTTTTACTTTCTTTCTTTTTAAGTTTATTTTAAATATTATTTTATTTTATGATTGGATTTTTAACACTAGAATATGTAGCCCATTTCACATGCTTATAGACTGGCAAGTCATTCTCTTGGTCTATGATGATTTTCACCATTTCTTATGGGATAGCAGACATCATGAAGATATTGATCTCCAACTCAATCACCATATTAAAAATAATAATTAGTTGGAGTGTTTCCTTAAGATGACGTCGGTTATCATTCTCACTTTTAATATACTTTAGACTCTCGGTGTCGGTCTTGGACATTATTTACAGACCTGAATGCATGTGAAGTGAAAATATATCAAACAAAATTTATGATTGAAATGACAAAAACAGCTCCTTTGGTTTGAAGACAAATTTATCTAATCACAAAAGTGACAATGTGAAGGTGGAAACCACTATGGCCCCACTAAATTATAAAAATTACAATGATAATACCAAAAAAGAATCTACAATTGGAATTTAAAGTATTGTATAAATGGAATTGAAAACATTATATGGTGGTACTCAAATACATCACATTATGTGCGACTCTGCAAACTTACAATCTTTAAGAATATGTTAAGTTTGATTGTGCAAACTTACAATAATTGTATTTAATATAAAAAATTATGAAATTTAGTTAAATTAGAATAATCAATTATATTTTCAGAACTCTACAATTAATATTTAAAATTCAATTTCGAATTTTTACTTCAGGTTTTATTAATTTATTTTTTATTTTTTTCAATTTAGAGTTTTTAATAGATGTTTTAAATTTGATTTCATTTATTCCAATTTCATTTTTAAATGTTCACACTTTTTATAAATAATTATAAATAATATTTTAAAGATTTTTAATATTGATTTATTAGATTATTTTCCCTCTATTTTCCTCCCTCTACATGTCTATTAATTCAATTATACTTTAAATTTTAATTTAGACCAATATTCTTACAGTTCAAAATCAAAGTTGTTAATGTTTTTTTGAATATATTAGAATTTGAAAGGTAAAACCCATACTCTCTTTTTAAGAGGTTCTCTAAAATTCATGAACAATTCTTCTTCATTTCTTCTCAACAAATACTACTTGTATGTGTAATCTCTTTAAGATCTTAAAACTCAAACACTTCATTATTTTTTTAAAAAATGTAAATAAAAAATTATATTTTAATTAATATAATAATTACTTTTTTTTATATTAGATTTAATGCGATCAAAATAGATCAAAATACATCATCCATGTCAGAGTTATCTCAGCTGAGTACCAAAATATTACATTTAACTGATGTATTCATCGCTATCTCTAATTTCTATTCAATACAAAATGTCGAGTGAGTATAGAGTTACAACCATATACAAAAATAATGGTAGTGTCCTATGCACAATATGATCACAAACTAGTAGCATAAATTACGAAAGTATCATAAAAGCATATGTGAGAAGATTCCAGTCATAATTCTTTTATCCAAGCTGCCCAATGAAGGGGTCCATCTTGAGCACCGCCACATTTACCACTATGGGATTTGGAGCTGCAACACCTGAAGCTGCTACAACCAGTGGAATTGCTGCTTCTAGTATGACCACTATGATAGGAGGGCCAACTGCATTGCCTCGTTCTCTTCGTTTCTATGCTTCAAGATCCTTTATAAAGTTATCCAATCTGAACTTGAAGGGTGTTCTCTCAACTATCCTTCTGGTTCATGTGTGTCCATGCAAGCTCTCGCTGATATACACTCTCATCTTCCTGTCCCTAAGTAGCCTTTCAAACATTTTCTTTGATAGCCTGAAGGTGATAGTAACCTGCCAAGAAATATCATTATGTATGAGTCTCTTGAGAGACATAGTAAAGCATCCTAGTTTGTCCATTAAAAAAATTCAATGTTCCTGTATTTCCAAATAAGCCAAAGAACCTCACTTGATAAAATAGACAAAAAAGAAATTACTATCTTTCCTTAAGCACTGTATTTTACCAATTATAATTTCCCAAGGATTGACATTACAACCAATGTTAAGGCTAAACAATTTCCAGATCTCTTTAGCAAATAAATAGAAAAAGAATATATGCATGACTGTTTTAGGAATTCTGCAAATTGGGCAAAGATTAAATCCTCCACCAGGTGCATATGCAAGAAGTTTAAGGAGCAATAGATTCTAGGGAAAGCATCTTTTTTTTGGTTCAATAGGTCTGGATCAGATACTGCTAAGGACACCTTGCCAATCGGAGTGTTCAAAAGTAGGATTCAAGGAGAGGGTAAGGTGGTTGAGTATGTTATTGTTATCAACAAGGGCATAATAAATATAGTTGTCTTTAATACTTGGGATGGGAGTTCCATAGGCCAGAGGTAGAAGGTAAGCTATCTTCCATGGCTTCATAAGGTTTGGGTAAAGAGAGTGAAAGACATGCTGCTTTTAACATAGAATATGTTCTTCATTGGGTATGTGGGATGCTGTATGAACTATAGAGAACATTCCAAGATATAAGGTGGTCATCTATGATTATGTCTTTGAAAGTTCTGTTTCCTTTATTGGCCCAGGCTCTAGTTGAGAAGCCTTGAATTAAGGCAAGGGGTCTATCATTGTATTTCAAATTCCACTAAATTGACCTTTCACTACATACTTTATTGTTGGGACCAATGACCTCATTGTTGGTGATATGTTTTCTTACCATTTCCATGGCCTTCCATATAGATTTGAAAGTATATAAGCCTGCAGGTTTAATTGGAAACTGATCAACTATGGTATCTATCAAAGGTAGATCTGTCTATGAGTGACCTTAGTTGGGTACAGATTTAAAAATATTATGTCTTAACATTACTTTCCAAGGTTCCCCACCTTGTAATGCCTTAAATATCCATTTAGCACCTAGTGAGATAGCTTATGGCTTGAGGTCTTTCACACCTAAGCCCCCCTTGTGTTTTCTCATCGTACACCAAGCCCACTTAACTGCATGCTTTTTATTTTTGCCTTTCCCATCTGACCACATGAAGTTCCTTATCATTTTATGAATGAGAATAAATTGATATTGGTTGAATAACCAAGATGAGGAGTAGTAGATGTTATAGGAGGATAGTATTTTTTTACAGACTTGCACTCTGCCTGCCATAGCGAGGTATTGATTGTTCCACGTCTTCAACTTTTTTTTTCAATCTTCTCTCTGATACAGTTCCACATATTTCTGAGATTGGGGTTGATAGAAAAGGGGATACCCAAATATCTTATTTGGTGAGTGGCTCCTCCCCAAACTATTCCATATTTGCTAAATCAATCAGGTGCACTGTTTTCCCATCCCAACATGACAGATTTGGGTAAAATTTTTTTACTTCCAGATGCTTCACAAACCAAGTTCAATTTAGTGATTAATGCCTCAAAGTTGTTCTCAGATTAGCTAAATTAAGATTGTACTAAAATATGCAAATTGAATATTGGAGAGTTCCTCTTGGTTTGGTAGGAAAATCCCATAGACTTTAGGGGATAATTATTCATCTCTTAACAAGTAATGCATTTGCATCTGTTGCAAGGACAAAAATTGCAGGTGCCAATGGAAAACTTGGTTTGATGGACCTGGTAAGTGCAAATGGTTATGATCTATCCCCATTTACGTCCACTATGGCATGTGCATTTGTCATTAATATTTTCACCATAGTACAAAAGATCATTGGAAAACCTAAGCCTTCAAACATCATAAAGTTGAAGCTTCCTCCACTCTGTCATAGGCTTTTTCAAAGTCTATAAGGAGGATGAAGGCATTCTAGTTTGAATACTTAGCCCAATTTAAAGCTTCCAAAAAAGTTAACATATTTTCCAATATATACTTGCCTTTCACAAATCCTGTTTGGGAAGGACTAATCACATTTGGCAAGATATTCTCCAGCCTTTTGGCAATGATTTTGGCGAGGATCTTATAAGAGACATTTAATAGGGTGACATGCCTCTATTTTTTTAGTAGAGTTTTATCTCCATCCTTAGGTATTAGTTTGATTAGCCCTGTATTAATCTTGTGTCCCAAGGTTCATGTGCCCAATGCTTATTTATATAGTTTCAGTAATTTATCCCCAATCCAATCTAGGCTCCTTTTGTAGAATTCAACAGGTAGACTAGTCTCCTTTTGTAGAATTCAATAGGTAGACCATCAAGTCTTGGAGCTTTGTCATTGCTCAAAGCCATGATGGCTCTATTAATTTCTTCAATTGAGATATCTTTTTTTAATACCTCACTGTTTGCCTTAGTCAATTTTGTTGGGATCAAGCTTTTGATTTTGTCTCTAGCCTATGCCTTTCTAATACAATTATCTTTTGTAGTAAACAAGTTGCTATAGAAAGTTTTGAAAGCATTTAAAATTTCTTTTGGATCTGTAATATGTTTATCATTGTCCCAGATGCTGCCTATATGATCCTTGGCCTCCTTAGATTTAAGCATATGGAAAAAATATTTAGTTCCCTTATCACCATGCTCAAGCCAATTGAGCCTTGCTCTTGGTTTTCATACCCAATATTTTCACATCTTAAATTTTCCTTAAGTCATTCCTGGTTTGGGCGAGTGCTAAATTAGCTTCCAGGTTAGAAAGGTTATTTTGTAGGACCTCCTTAGTAGTTACAAGGCCATAGTGCAATTTTGTTTCAAACTTTTTCATATCCTTTTCCCTTTTCTTTTTTCTTCCCTATTGTTTGAAAGAGGCCTTTCCAGGTTTGTATGTTTTTGTTCTGTATATAGGAAAATGGTGAAAAAAGATAAGGTGTAGATCACTCACCAAATTATAGAGCTCATATACATTAGGAATACAAACCCAACCCTTAAGAAAAACTTGATTAGCACAACCAAAGGAAGAAGGGTGCTAATGCAAGATCTTGATCAAAGGGGGATTTGGTATTCCTTTAAACGGGAGAATGATATGTGATATGGTAAAGTAAATAATTAAAAATATGATCTATGAAAGTAAATGCATGAAAAAGGGAAGAATAAATGTACCTTGAAACAAGGAGGAGATTTGAACTTTGAATCTGAATTTGACTATTGCTGGAATGTCAGAATCAGTTGTAACTCTAGATCTGGGGAACTAAGACTTGTAACTGTTTGTTTTGCAAATTTCACCCAAAAAGTGTAAGGACAAGTTGAGAAGTCGACTTGTTCCTAGTAGTGCCAAATTTGATGAAAATTTTCAGGATCCTATGTCTACACTTGTACTTCTTAGATCCGAGACCACAACTCTATAACCTATTCCTGCACATAACAAAATGAGGGAAAAGGTTGTGAAAAGGGGTTTGACTTGGTCAAGTCAAACCCCTATTTATGAATTAACCTTGAAATTGAATTGATATTGTATAAAGGAAAAAATGTTAACTAAAAAGGTAAATGGTTGATTCACCTTGTATGAAACCCTCATGAACAGATGTAGTAATCTCTCAAATACATGAAGATGCTTGCAATATGCTTGGAATGAGATGTAGAATCAAGGATGCTTTCACAAATGTATGGATGCATGATTACCACTCCTAGATCTTGAATGTATGTATGCTTGATAACCACATGGAGAAGGAGAGACAAAGAAGGATGGATGGAAGGATCTTCTTGCTTGATTGTGAATTCCTCTACTTGGCCATCATGGGAGAGATATTTGCATCAAATAGAGAAGATTGCCTTTTCTTGAATGAACATTGAAGAAATGGAGACTTAGAGATCTTGAATTAGATGTTTGCTTTCAAATATTGAATCCAAATACTTGAATGCACAACTTGAATGTTTGAATGCTTGCACTTGAATATGATATTGTTTGCATATTATTGATTGATAACAATAATGTATTGCAATAATGAATTATGGATGCCAAAATGAGGGTAGAACATGTCCTTTCATACTCATTTTAGGATTCAAATTTGATCAAGGCCAATGATAGATTTAGACCTCGGAGGAAAACTGCGGTATCAGGCCCTGGGCCAAATTTGGGCTCAAAAACCTAGGGCCAAGTTGAGGACCAACTTGCACCCCACAGAAAAGTCAAGATATCGACTTGTACCCATGGGACAAGTCAATAGGTTGAATTTTCCTAGGTAGAGTAAACCTAAATTTTGTGAGGATGTCAGGAAAAGTGACAAGTTGTGGGAGGAGGAAATGCAAGTTGTCATGACCAAGAATAATAGACATTTGGACCTTGAAATCACCAAAATGGGGTCTAATAGGTCATAAAGCCTCCAATTATGGGTGCTAGCTTTTTAGGACGATACATGTTCCATATATCTTTTACATTATTGAGAGTAGGATTGGAATAAATTAGGAGTTACTAATTCTAATTTAAACTTAAATAAAAGTTGAATTTAATTTTAAAACAAAATCTATCTAAAAAAAGTTTAAGTTCTGTATATGACTTAGACTTACTAAATACAATTTAATCTTTATAAAATTCAATTGATTTAATATACTTGAAACACCGAAATACTTAATAATAATAACACCCTTATTATATATATATATATATATATATATATATATATATATATATATATATATATATATATATATATATATATATATATATATATATATATATATATATATATATATATATATATATATATATATATATTATAATTGCTAGTGCAAATTTAATTTTCTGAATTTCAAAACAGCAAGTATGTAGATAATTTATTTTTAAAATTAAAATACATAATTGCATTCATATTAAGTGGCTAAACAACTTGTAGGTATCAAAATTTTGATTTGGGCTTTTATTTATTTATTTTTGAATAATTTTCAAAAATATTTCTAAGTATAAGATATACATTTAAAATAACATTTCACAATGTAAAATTCTAATTGATTTATTTAAATTATCATAATACAAAGGAATATTATGATAATTCAATACTATCGAATTTTGAATATACCTTGTAATACTATAAGCCATAAATATGCATAATGATGCCATAGACGATCATGGAATTTGTCGAACTAAAATGACATTTAAATCTCCAAATTGCTTCATAATCCAAAATCTAATCCATAATTTCCTTTCCAATACATTAAATACTAACTAAAATTTACAAATTTAAAATGTATGATTTACAAGGAAATCCCTAATTTTTGAATTTCAAACATAACTTGAAATGCAAAGTTACAACAAATTTTACAATTTCGAATTTCAAACTCAACAATATTGCCAACTCCTATATCCAGTTGGGTACCTAATAGAGTGAGGTTGACCACGAAGGCTCACCTCCCAACCTAGGCCTTTACAAGGCCACCCCCGAGCTAGGGGATCCAGTAAGGTACGGGAAACAAACAGTAATAACAAACATGAAGGAAACATTCATCACATAAAACACTTAAGAGAATCTCCCCAACATGGTTTAACAAGAGGAAGGTCTCCGAGAGGCCTTCCTGAAATAGGTGTAGAGGTGGACTATCAGGAGGAGAAGTCACATTATTATATACAAATTTTCACAAGCCACACATGGACTTGGAAAGACCATCTTCAAAAGATGCGGTCTAAAAACTCCTTATGCCCCTAGGTGCCCGTAGGCCATACTTGGCATCATGGGTATCGTGGAACCCCATGTTTATCCCTCCACACATGGGAGACTCTGCACGATTTGGGGTCTCGTCCTACTACCCCCTTCAAGGTTACTCTACCCTCCCTAGGGTGAGTGTGCCTTGAAAAATCCCATTCCAAATTGGTTTTACAAATAAAAAACAACAATTTTGCATAACCAAAATTTTAAGCAAAAACCATAAATAAAACCATGCACTGCATTAATGGAGCTCCAAATTCACATGCATGAAAGAAAACCAATATATTTACAAGAGGCCAACCTTAATCCAAGCCAAGGTTGAAAATTTTGAAAGTTGAGATCTCCTTCCAAGCAAGACTTCCCTAATCTCCTTCCAATCGAAAATGATCTCTAAAACTAGAGAGTGGGTGAACACTCAAACCTTTCCTAAAACTTTCCCTGTAAAAGAAAATATCCTAAAATCTAGGAACCAATCACAAGAGGGGAAGAAAATTCCATCCCCTTCTTCCCACTTGCCTTCCTTCTCCATAAATGGAGTTGAATGCAAATTTGGGAAAAAAAGAGAGGTTAACCAAAACTACACAAATCTCAAATGCGCACAACTTTGAAAAGGGGAATTTTGGAGTGTCATAAATGAGCTTAAAGGTTCTTAATGAGCTAAAAATGACCCCTAACCCCTAGGGTACCAACCTAGGTAGCTAAAATTGACCCTAGTTTAGCTACGGGAGCCCAAATGACCCTCCTAAACTCCACCTAAAGTTTACCCACATATTTACAAGTCAAGGTTGACTATCTAGAAGCTTCCCAACCCAAGGTAACTTGATTCTACCCTAAAGTTAACCCCTAGTCAAATCCTTGACCCAACCAAATACATATCACTAACCATGCCAACACTTATGCAACAATTTATCAAATTTGGCACATTTAATTAAAACAAATGGCATGGCTAATTCACATATATGATAACTAAATTAAATACACACATGCAAACCACATTCATGAAATAAAGACTATACAACAAGGTCCACATTTATTTATACAAAGAGGACCTTGGAATGCACAAAATAAATATATGTTCCAATATTGGGTCCCCGCATTTAGATCCATGGTCAACTTATCCCTGCAGACTCATTGCACACATCAGTAGGTCCAAAACAACATGATATAGGAACATAATAAATCATCAATACTGCATGGTATGTAACTATGTCTCTGATTGAATTAAATAAACATATCATCATTTTCCCAAACTAATTTTCCATCGCAAGAGCATTTAACACATTGATTCTCATATATGACATCATCATAAATTGAAACTGAATCAAAACATAAAGTATCTCGAGTCTACCCTGATTACATAACCAGGTACCAAACATATAACATAGGACTCAACAAATCCTCAAATACATGAGTCTCTCAATAGTCTAAGTGTGTCCACGAAATAAGCACTAAAAGCATGGAAAAAAAATAGTAAAACTATGACTGCCAAAGGTAGGTCTCACATCCACCCCCTCTAGGCATGAACTTCTTCTCAGATTTCATCAAAGAGGTGAGGGTACTGTGATCTCATTTGTGTTGAATCCTCCCATGAAGTTTTAACCACATCATAACAATCCCATTGGACCCTAACCTAGTCCAGCACCCTGCCTCGAAGTGCCAGGGTCCGTCAAGCCAATATGCGAATGGGTTCCAAAGCCAACTGTCTGTTTGACTCTACCTGCAAGGTATCCCAATCTATAACACAAGTCTCATCATAAATATACTTCCTCAAAATTGAAACATGAAACACATCATGGATGCCTGAGAGGCTAGGTGGCAAGGCTAAATGGTAAGCAACTGGTCCTATCCTCTCAAGGATCTCAAAAGGTCCAACAAAATGAGGTGCTAGCTTAGAGCTCTTTCGAAAATGAATTAGAATTATGCGGTCACACTCTCAAAAAGACCCTGTCTCCTACTAAGTAGGCTCGATCTATCCTCTTTGCATTAGCATACTTATTTTGTCTATCTTGAGCCTCTCCTAGGTGCTACCTAATCAAGGTTTCATGCTGCTCTATATTTTTGACTAGCTCAAGACAAATGGAAAATTTTTCCTCAATCCTATCCCAACTGAGTGGTGTCCTGAAAGGTCTACCATAGAGAGCCTGATATAGAGGCATACTCAAGGATGTATGATGCCCATTGTTATAGGAAAAATCAACTAAATACAGGTATTCCTCCCACCAGGTCTAATGGTTCATAACATACATGCGAAGCATGTCTTCTAACACCTGATTAACCATTTCGGTCTGTCCATCTATCTCAGGATGATATGACATACTGAAATTGAGCCTAGTACCCATTGCTACCTGTAGTTCTCTCCAAAAGGATGAAGTGAAGAGAGAATCTCTATCAGAGATGATCTTATGAGGTATGCCATGTAGTTTGATAATATCTTGCAAGAACACCTATGCCACTGATGGTGCAGTAAAGGTAGTACACACTGGTGAAAGGTGAGCCACCTTGGTCAACTATCACCATGATGGCATCATGACGGTGAGATGACATAGGAAGACCAATAATGAAGTCCATAGATATGGTGTCCCACTTTCACATTGGTATCTCATGGGGCCGAAGTAGACCACCTAGATGTCAGTATTCCGCCTTCACCCTCTGGCATTCTAGGCACCTACCTATCAACTTAGCAGTCTTCATCCTCATGCCTGGCCAATGATATAACTGTCTCCAATTGGCATGCATCTTCTTCACTCTAGGATGCATTGCATAAAGGGGCTCTATGGGCCTCTAGCATGAAAAAATCTTGCAATGCTCTAGAAGAAGGTGTGTAGATGCGTCCTCTATGATGTTAGAGTCCATTAGACTCCATAGTAAAATCTACATACTTCCCCTCAAGGGGTCTCTGAGATCAAATCAACTCACTAACTTCTGCACATAATTCATCATCATGTAAGTGATGAAGAATGCAATCTCTCAAATCTGTGCTAGTAGACATAGAAGAAAGCTCATGCCGTCTCCTACTCAAAGCATCTACAAATTTTTTTTCTTTCCCCTTGATGTAGTGAACATCAAAATCATATTCACACAAGAACTCCATCCATCTCTACTGCCTAGCATTAAGGTTCGACTATGTAAAGATGTACTGTAGACTATGATGGTTTGAATGAAGTTCAAACTGATGTCCTCAGAGGAAATGTCACCATCTCACTAGAGCATGCACCACTGCTGCAAGTTTGAGGTCATGGATAGGGTAGTTGAGCTCACAAGTCTTCAGTTTCCTAGACTCATAGGCTATAGCTCATCCATCCTGCATAAGAACTGCCCCTAAACCATCTAAGGAAGAACCTGTACAAACTACAAACTCTACTGAAGGCTTTGGCATTGCAGGAATGGGTGCACTAGTCAATGCTCTCCTGAGCTCCTGAAAAGCTCTATCACACTTCTCAACCAACTCAAAATTATTTCTCTTTTGTTGAAGAGAAGTAATAGGATGTGCCACTTGATAAAACCCTTCAACAAACCATCTGTAATAACTAGCTAGACCCATGAAACTTCTCACTTCATTCATTGTGGTAGTTGTTGGTGAATTCATAATGGAGTCAATCTTCGATGGATCTACTGAGATCCCATCGCCAGATATCACATGACCTAAATACTTGACCTCTGATCTGAAGAATGCACATTTTGACAAGCTGCAGCTAATTATCTATAAGGCACTGCAAAACTAGTCTCAGGTGCTCTTCTTGTTCTCTCTCATCCTTCAAATAGATCAAGATATCGTCAAGGAATACCACCACAAACTTGTCAATGGAAGTACCAAATACTCCATTCGCAAGACTCATGAATACAACTAGAGTATTTGTAAGACCGAATGGAATGATGGTAAACTCATAGTGGCCATATCTAGTGTGGAATGCAGTCTTGTGGATATCACTATCCACTATCCTCAACTAGTGATATCTCGACTTAAGGTCTATCTTGGAGAACACTCTGGCACCCTAAAGATGATCAAACAAATAATCAATCCTAGGAAGTGGATACCGATTCTTGATGGTTACTTTGTTCAACTGGTAGTAATCCATACACAACCTAAGCGATCCGTCTTTCTTCTTCACGAAGATCACAGGTGCACCCCAAGGAGAAACACTAGGAGGAATGTGTCCTTTCTCTAATAGTTCCTTAAGTTGTAACTTGAGCTCATTAAGCTCATTAGTGTTCATCTTGTAAGGTGTTCTAAAAATCAGCTCTACTCTTGGTACAAGATCTATGTGAAAGTCCACTACGCTACGAGGAGGCATACCAGGTAGCTCTGAAGGAAACACATCTTCATATTCCTACAAAATGGGATGGTCATCTAGTGAGGCTTCTTGTTCTGCCTCATCTTCCCTATCACTAATGGTGATAGAAAACAACTAACATCCCTTCCACATGCTTCAGTTAAGCTGCATAGTGGAGATCATTCAGAGGGATAATGGCCTCTGGATTCCTGAAATCATAGTAGCATTACCATCATCATCCAAGCATTCGATCAACTTCTTATGACAATCTAGCTTGGCCTTGTGAGCATATAGCCAATCCATTGAAAGACAAGTCCATTCTACACCCTTCGGGGTGTTAAATACAAAAGGGGAACCAGGGAAGCTCTACATCTTCCCTTCAATAAGGACTAGGCTCACCCCAAAAACCATCGAGTTAACCCGACATAAAAGTTTCCTACCACTCGGTTAGACAACTTCAGAAGGGATCCAATATATATAAGAGAACATTAACAACTCTAATTCTTGTTCTTCACATTCTAGAAGAACAAATATAATCGTGGTCCTCTCCACTTAAGGTATAAGCCCACCCTAAATAATTCACTATGAGACACCTTATAGTAGAGACTGTCCTCTAAGATATCGCTAGGGTTAAAACACCAAGAGCTTCCTAGTCATCAACTCAGAATGAGGAACCAAAATCCTCTTCCCAAAATTGCACTCTTTAGGGAATTAATGCACCCTATTCTAGTGTATCAAGGGATACACCCCAAAATATTTATCATACAAGTGAATATGGTTAAAATGGAAACATATTAATATACTTAACATTCAACACATATTCATTTGAAATTGGATTTGAATTGGAATAGCATAAGTAAATATGAAAATACTTGAAAATCAATTAGGCCAAGATACATACCTCATCATGAAATTGATTCATAAATATCTGTATTCTAAAATTTGTGTACACTTTTAGAAAAATCCAAAACCTGTCCTAGACTGGAAATGCTAAGATGAAGAAAACCCAGAAATATTTCGTGGAGATGGCTCAGCTCAGGTTTGACCCTCATAAAAGGTCAAGTACCACATTCTTTATTCGAAGTTCAATTCAAATTCTGTTCCCAGATCCCGGAAGTTTGGCAAAAAGGGTACTCAAATCTATCCTCTGATCCTCAAAACAACAACTGTAGACATCTGAAAAGTGGAGTTTTGGGGTGGCTATATAGGGTTTTGCCTTTGTCAAACCCCCATTTTGGTGGTTTCCACCTCCATGAATAGCCGATTGAAATAGAATGTGTGTGTGTATGTATTGAAAGTGTAATGCCAAGATCTAATCCTCTAGATCAAAACCCTAGCATGAATGTGTATGAAATAACAATGCATAGATTTGAATGAGATAGAAAAGCATACCAAGCCCCCAAGGCTAAAGTACTTCTACCAAACTCAATCCGTAATTGCTACCTCATGATTGAATCCTTGAATGCTTGAAAGTTGATAATGGTGGATCAAGGAAGAAGAGATCTCTCTTGCTCCAAATATGAGTCTACAAAGATGCTTGATGTCAACAATGGCTTGATCTTCTATATCTTCCTCTTGCTAACTTGCACCTTCACTATTCTTCCCTTGCTTGAATTCTTGCTTGCACTTGAGAGCTTGCAATTGCTTGAGATGAGATATGAAAACTTGATGTGAAAATGAGAGAGGAAGGCCTCCTTTTATAGTGATCTAGGGCACACTCCTCTAGATGGGCCACCTTGGAGAATTAAATCCCAATTAGGTCCTCACCTTTAGAAAATATACCTAGATTAAATGCAATTAAAAGATTTACCATCCCGAAACCTGAAATGGCCGACCTGGAGGTGGGAAAATAAATTTCCCGAAAGCCCGAAGCCCGGAAATTAAGGATTTGGAAAATTTAGAGAAAGGGCTCATAGTCGACATTGACCCTGACCTAGTCAGGGTTGACCTAAGACATTGACCTTTTTCCCAGGTTGACTCAAAATCAAGTGCAGAGGTCCTAGGGATGCCCAGAAACCTAAAATTGATACTAGAACAGGACAAAATGTCAAGAATAGACATAAAATCCTATGATTACCGAAATGAAGGCTAGGAGGATCCATTTCTAAATCCTACCTAGAAAATAGAGTCATGGAAGAGGGAAATTCAGGAGAATCCTTAAGATCCTAACCCTAATTTCACCTAGAATGAAGAAATCAAGTGCAGAATGCATCCTAAATGCATGTCTATCATGATAAATGTATTAAAAGAGGGTGCTAAACCTATCAAGATGGAAGTGATTCCATTTTAAGATGATACATTTAGCCCCCACTTTAGCTTAGTTATGACACTACGTGAATATGCAAGCTAAAATAAGAAAACATCATAGTAAATAAAAAGGATATAGCCAAGTCCTTGATGTAAAGATCCGACAGAAAATTGTTAGAACCTGAAACACACAAGGTTAATGAAAATCTATAAATCACCTAAAGCTTACTATATGATAATTTGAGAAGTGTATAGAGCCCCTTATGCCCCCCCCTATTTCGACTTTCTACTTCAGAAGGGTGAAACAAGGTGATAAGAAAAAATCTATATATGGGATATGCAAAGTGGTGAAAAGTCCTTTCCTAAACCAATTATAAGGATTCCTAACCTTCCTAAACTAGTTGAATGAGTTAGGTATTTGAATCATGATTCCAATGCCACTGACGACACTGAAAATGAAGTTACTGAACTCAGGTTATGATGAAAAGAGTGGATGTCTGTCTAAATGCATAAGAAATAAATTTTGAGTTTTTACCCTAAGAAAACCCTAATTTGAACTTATAAACTAGATGAACAATAATACTTACTCATTCTTACCATTTGTAGATTTGAAATGAGAAAGTATGATGCTGAGAAGAGAAGAACTGCGAGTGACACGCCTAGAGTCTCTAAGACACAGCATGGCTATCGGACGGCCACTACTCGAGGTGAGTTGTGCCTTTATCCACCTTTTTGTTTTTCAATTTCCTATTTTGAGAGGTTAGGTCAATTTTGCCCCCTTTAGGTCGACCCTGACCCATTTAGGTCAACATTGACCCACCTAGGTTGACTTTGACCCATAAAAGTTGACATTGCCTAGGGGGTTTTGTCATGTTTTTAGATGAGGTCGACCTTGACCCAAAAAGGTCGACCCTGACCCAGTAAAGTCAACATTGACCCAGTAAGGTTGACATTGACCTAACTGAGGTCAAATTTGACCTAGTTTAGTTAGATTTGTAGATTTGATGATGTAGAGTACTGATATGATGTTTGATTGTGCTGACAGGACCTAGTTTGCTTCCGAGAACATCCCTTCAGGGAATTGCTAGTGAATGTCAAGGAGAGACTGTCTGATCTGGATGGTGAGGGGATGCAGTTACTGAGGGATGTGGGACTGTACTAGGTATCAGTCCTTCCATAGATTAGACTACACCAAGCCATGCTGTCAGCTCTGATAGAGAGATGGGACGAGGATACATGCTCTTTCCATCTTCCATGTGGGGAGATCACAGTGACTTTAGAGGATGTATATAGGATTATGCGGCTTCCAATCCGAGGGGAGACTGTCAGACCTAGAGTGCAGCGTGGTTGTGAGGAGATCCATGTAGACTCAAAGTACTGTATAGGTGTGCGTCCACTTAAGCGGAGTTGATCAGATTAGATCCCACTATCTGCCATACTATCAGGCCCTATACCTTTAGTACGGAAGGAGTTGGTGTGCATAGTATCCTTGGTTGTGTTACCCAACTCAAAGGGTACCATATTTTGTTCACCTTTGGCACATCTTATACAAAAGATGGAGAGAGAGAGGACCGTCTTCTCATGGGGTCGTAGCATGCTAGCACAACTATACCATGAGCTGAGTTAGTTAGTGAGAGAGTTTATCGATATGCACAGTTCTGCAAATATGGATCTTTGAGCATTTCACCTGTACATGTCCATAGGGAGTGCTAGTGATGGTAGATGCGAGGAAAATGAGAGCTTTTGCATATCCTTTGAGGGATATCTGGTAGTTTTGGGATATGCTCTATTGGAGAGTACGTCTAGACCGCATTGCTAGTACTGATGTGATATGGAGACCCTACTACTAGATGATAGAGTGGCTTGATACATGATTCTAGATGAGACATTCATAGTAGTGAAAGCTTCTAGAGGGTCATCAGAATTATATAGTGATTCCCTACTATTATGATCGGGTGAAGAGGTAGTTCGGCCTCCTACAGGGAGTCCCTAAGGTAGTACCTCGCTATATGCATCTAACGAGATACTATCAGAGACTTGACGCCATTCGCCGACCATTGATAGCAGACATTGAGGATAGTGATACAGAGGAGACATAGGATAGAGAGGTACCATCAGATGTAGCCTATGCAGGTGTGAGCCGAGATTACATCAGGTACTGGAGTCTGGAGGGGACTCATCCTATCTTTCCTGAGGATTATCCTACAGGTGATCCAGGCTTGACAGAGGGGATACACTAGGATAGTGGAGCCACCGAGGAGGATGAGGATATCAGAGATGAGGAGGAGCACATCTTCAAGGGAGAACCCATGGAGGAGGAGAGAGCAGTGGAGGAAGTAGAGGAGAGAGCAGAGGAGAGCAAAGGAGATGCCCCCAGCTAGTGATACTGGTACAAATATACCTATTACACGCGCATCACCATTTAGATCATGATGGCCCCCACGGCCCCACACAAAGACACCACCATCAAGGCCTAGACATAGCGAGCATGGAGAGAGTAGTCACTCCATGCCTTCACCATCCAGACACTTTAGTGACGTCTAGGAGGGAGACCCAGGTATAAATTTGATTGAAAATTGCTTGAATATATGATTTGTTTTGACATAGATAGGATACTAGACTGATAGAAGTTTGTCTGTCTACAGCTAGCGTAGCGGAGTGGAGGAGCTTTGTATCCAAGGTTCTCAAGGATAACGTTATATCCTACCAACTACCAGCCGATGAGCAAGAGTCTTCCATTGGTCACAGGGATCCCGACAGACATGCCGACATCTTTGTATGTATCCAGCGAGAGCTAAGAATGTGCAGAGAAAGAGAGGAGAAGATGATGGTAGAGATATAGAGTCTTTGTGAGTGCATACAGGGTATGAGCATATCCAAGAGCCACACACGGACATACAAATCTTCATCTTCCCATCACAAAGCAGAGAGATCTGGGAGTCACCGACCAGCAGAGCGTCATAGTGATAAATAGGGCCATTGGCCTCATATGTATCAAAAATTGAAAAAATAAATTTGTGATGAATGAAAAACTCTCTACTGATTAGTTCTATGTTTGATTACTATGCTTTCACCAATATAAAACTTAATAGAAAGAAAGAAAGAAAGAAAGAAATGACATAAACATATTCAATATGTAATTTTTTACTAAAACTACATAACCTATAAAAGAAATCTCTATAAGGAACACATAAATGCACATGGAACAAATAAGATTAAGGGTAATAACATTTAAGATGCATAATATTAATGGGTTCCTTAAAAGAAACACCATCCATATCAGCAAGTTTGTAAGCACCCGAACCAAAGTTTTGAATAACAACAAAAGGTCCAAGCCAATTAGGGATAAATTTTCCTTTTTCGCCCGGTAAAGCATTCACATTTTGTTGATTCTCATAAAGAACTAAATCACCAACCATGAATGTTCGTTCAATTACCTTATGATTGTATTGTTTTTGAAGAGATTTATGATAAGATTTTATATGTTCTAATGCAAGTATTCGTTGTTCATCTAACATTTCTAATTCTTGTAAGCGTTGTTCACAAAAAAATATCTTTATCAATTATCCCATGAAATGAAATACGTAAAGAAGGTATTTCCAGTTCCAAAGGCATAATAGTGCAAGTACCATAGACAAGATTATAAGGAGAAGTACCCGTGGCGGTATGAACACTAGTCCTATAGGCCCATAAAGCATAAGTCAATTGAGTATGCCAATCTTTGGCATGCTTATTAATTGTTTTTCTCAAGATTTGTTCAATAATTTGATTTGATGCTTCAACTTTTCCATTAGATTGAGGATAATAAGGAGTTGAAAATATATGTTGAATCCTATATTTCTCCAAGAATTTTGCAACTTCTTTATTTTAAAAAGATGTTCCATTATCTGAAATTATCATCGAAGGGATACCAAATCTTGTTATGATATTATTAAGGATGAAATCACAAATAACATCCACCATTGTTGAATGAAGAGGGACAACTTCAACCCACTTTGTGAAATGATCCGTAGTAGTGAGAATGTAAGTATGTCCTTGAGAAGAAGTTGGTGAGATTTTTCCAATAAGGTCAAAACCCCATACACTGAAAGGCCATGGAGAAACTTGATTATGAAGCTCATGAGCAGGAGCATGAATCAAATTACTATGTTGTTGACATTGAGGACATTTCTTAACAAACATGAAAGAATCTTGTTCCATTGTTTGCCAATAATATCCCATTCGAAGCAATTTATTAACCAGAGATTTTCCACCAAAATATCCTCCACAAGAACTAGAATGAGCCTCTGCTAAAGCTACAGGAATTTTAGTTCTATTAAGACATCTTAATAATAATCCTTCGTAAGAGTGTTTATAAAGCATATCTCCTAAAATGATGTACCGAGCTGCAAGTTTTCGAATACGATTACGCATGTTCCTTGTTGCTAATTCAGGAAAAGTACCATCCTTCAAAAAATGAAAAATATGTGAATACCATTCATTTGAATGAAAATTGAAACAGTCAAAGGTGATCTTATCAGAAATTGTAGGGCATTTAAGAGTTTGTATGGTAAATTGAAAATTTTCCGCAGTATTCTCGAGACAAATCAAGGAAGCTGCACTAGCCATAGCATTTGCATGTCGATTATCCTTCCTAGGTAAAGTCTGAATCGTATAAGATGGGAATTGTGAAAGCACATCAAGAGCTAAATCTCTATATTATGTCATTTTAGCATTTTTAGTTTGATATCCTCCTTTAATCTATTCAACTATCAGTTGTGAATCACCATATATTTGTAAATGTTGGATATTAAGGGATGAAGCTGCTCATAGTCCAGGCATAAGGGCTTCATACTCCGCAATATTATTAGTACAAGGAAAAGTTAATTTATATGATAAAGGGATGGGTTTTTTTGTAGGGGGAATCAAGATGATACCAACACCAGAACCTATTTTACACTTAGACCCATCAAAATATAATTCCCAAATATCATCCTATTGAATAGCTAGAATATTATCGTCAGGAAATTCCATAGAAGTAGAATTTTCATCTAAACAAGGACTAGGAGCTTCAGCTAAGTAATCTGTCAACGCCTGTCCCTTAATATATTTTTGAGAAATAAAATTAAGATCAAATTCGGTGAGCAACATAACCCATTTTGCTAACCGACTAGAAAGATTAGTTTGTGAGAAAAGATGTTTCAAAGGATCGAACTTGACAATCACATTAACTTCAGCATTTATAAGATAATGCCTGAGTTTCTGACATGCATAAACTACAGTTAGACATTGTCTTTCTAAATCTGTATATTGTGTTTCATAATCAATTAAAGTCTGACTAATGTAATACATGGGTTTTTCCTTACCAGTATAGTCAATTTGAGCTAACAACGCACTCACAGCCCATGGAGTCGCTGAAGTGTATAATTGAAATGGTTTATCAAAATTTGTAGGTTGCAAAATAGGAGAATTCACAAGATACTCCTTAAATTGCTCAAAAGTTTGTTTACACTCCTCATTCCAAGAGAAAGTAGTATCCTTTCTAAGCAAGGAAGTAAAAGGAATAGTGCAGTCGGCTAAATTAGAAATAAAGCAACGAATAGCTTGTATTTTTCCTTGTAAACTTTGTAACTGAGAAATATTCTTAAGAGGAGGCATATTAATAATAGCGTCAATCTTTTCAGTATCTACTTCGATGCCTCGCTTAGAGATTATAAATCCTAATAATTTACCAGAGTCAACTCCAAAGACACACTTCTTAGGATTCAATCTCATATTATAACTTCAAATTCTTTCAAATATCTATCTTAAAATAGTAACATGATCTTCTCTATGTATAGATTTTGCCAAGATGTCATCCACATAATCTTCAAGAATGTTATGAATGTAATCATGAAAAATCAGAGTCATAGCCCGTTGATAAGTTGCTCTCACATTTTTTAATCCAAAAGGCATCATGACCCAACAAAAGGTTCCCCAAGGTGTTATAAATGTAGTCTTAAATTGATCCTCAGGCGGAATAAAGATTTTATTATATCCTGAAAAACCATCCATAAAAGATAATAAAGCATGACCCACTGTTGAATCCACAATCATATCAATATTAGGTAGCAGGAAATCATCTTTCAAGGATGCCCTATTTAAATCTCTAAAATCAGTGCACATCCTTATCTTATTTTCTCCTTTTGACATAGGCACAATGTTTGAAATCCAATCAGAATAATCAATAGAACGGATAAATCCAGAATCCAATAGTTTTTCAATTTCACCTTTGAATAACAAAGCAATTTGTGGATTCATCTTTCGAATTTTTTGTTTCACAGGTTTCATATTTGGTTTTAGAACAATGTTATGAGTAACAATTTTAGAATTGATACTTGGCATATCGAAATATGTCCAAGCAAAGATATCCTTAAATTCGAGCAAAAGGGAAGCCAATTGATCATGTTCATCCTGATTCAAACATTTCCCAATTTTTATCATCCTTTCAGAATCATTTTCATCCACTTGAATATCAATAGTCTCAGTGATTAACAAATCACTTCTTATCAGAGAATCCATTGGTAAAGGGAGAATATCATGTTCTTCATGTTCTCCAAAATAAGCATATGTTTTTAAGCAATAAGGCTTTCCTCGTTTGTGATGAAATTTAGGTAGATCCTCATAAACCCCTAAAAATTCCATTAAGGCTTCATCTTTAGGAAAAATATCCAAAGAAGAGTGTTGATTAAGGTCAATAAGCAATGGGTTAACCAATTTCAACTGTCCACTGCAAATATGATTAACATTGAGAGGAAAAGCTGATGGTTGTCTATAAGGATTAAATCCTAATCCATACGTATGATCATAGACGTCATTATCCAGAGGTACTTGTATACCTTGTTCATATTTACCATATCCTTTCCCATTAAATCCTGATTTCTTAAGCAAATAATATCCAGGGCCATATCTATTAGTCATATCAGAAGGAGTCCAAGGAGCGGCATATGTCACAATGTCATAACAATCAGGCTTTATAGTGTCAAGTGTTTCATTAATCGAAGTGGCAAGAAAATTACTTTTTAATTCTTTAGATAATGGGGAAGAAATAAAAACCTTTTTCTCAAATTCACTCTGTTGCTTCATGAATTCTAAATCAGAGACCTTGTATTCTCCAATAAAGGTAGGATTAAAATCCAATGTCCCCCAATCATCCTCAGTCAATGAAGAAGAAGAAGATGGAGCTTCTGGTTGTTGAATCTCAAGTTGTTTTATCTCGGATTGTTGTATCTCTGCTTGTTTCTGAATCTCCTTATTAGGTTGAATAGGTTTAGAGTTCTTAGCATATTCTACATTTAAGAAAGGGTTTGGAGCATCATCCGCATGTAATGTATACATTAGATTATTATAGATGAACCTAACCTTGCGATGAAGAGTAGAAAGAATTGCATGCATAGTATGTAACCAAGGTCTTCCTAAAAGAAGATTATAGTTGAGAGGTCCAGGCATAACATGGATAGGAGTATTTAGAATAACTGGACCTACTTTAACAGGTAAGGTAATAATACCCAAAGTTCTTTTCGCAATATTATGAAATCCACGTATAGGAACATTATTAGGTTGAATAGTAGATAAAGCAGCCTTAATTGCCTTAAAGCATATCCATGCTACAAACATTAAGTCTGGATCCATTATCAATTAAGGTTCTACAAATGATACTCTAATTAATAGAGACAACCACCATAAGAGCATCATATTGATTCTGCACCTCTAAGGAAGCTAAATCATTTTTAGAAAACACAATAGGAGGTACAGAAGGCACAGTATGCATACAATCCAAAATAGAATGAATGTTTTCTTGATTAGGAGGCGAAGCAGGAAGAGTAGATAGAGCTTTTTACAATGCCTCATGATATGTCGAGGATGTTTGAAGTAATTCCCATAAAGATATCTTAGCAAGAGTAGCATGTAATTGGTCAACTAGGTTGTACTCCTTAAAAGTAGATGGATACCTAGGCGCTTGAGGAAGCATAGGTTCAGAAGGAGGTAAAGAAACTAGAACAGTAGGATGAGGGTTATTCCATGTCAATAAGCATGTGAAATAGAATCAATGTTGTCAAAGAAATCCAAAGGATCTCTAGGTTTACCCTTAATTGTTATATGAGGACATCCTTTTACCACCATCAAAGGTGTAGGATAGATCATTTTAGGTTTATCAATGTTACAAATAGTGGGACATGAAGGTAACCATGCACACACCCTATGGTAAAGGTCAATTGGAGAGGTTGTGGAGGAGAGTGAAATAGGAATAGGATCCATGGAGACCATATTCGAACCATTTTCAGCCTCACTACCATGTACCTCATTAGGGATTCTATCCTATTGTACAATAAAAGCATCATCAAAGTACTCAAAACAAGAATCATACATGTTGAATACAAAGAAAGTACTAAAAGCATGAAAAATAGAAATATTTTTGTATTTTAAAGGAATTTTGCAATTTTTTTGTATTTTTGAAATATAAACGTAAGAAAGAAATCTACAAGATTTAAATCTAACACCATAAAAGAAAGAGTTGTCGTAAACGGGTTCACCAAAATGAATATGGTTAAAATGGAAACATAGTAATATATCTAACATTCAACACATATTCATTTGAAATTGGATTTGAATTGGAATAGCATAAGTAAATCTAATAATACTTGAAAATCAATTAGGTCAAGATACATACCTCATCATGAAATTGATTCATAAATACTTGTATTCTAAAGTTTGTGTACACTTTCAGAAAAATCTGAAACTTTTCCTGGACTGGAAATGCTAAGACGAAGAAAACCAAAAATCTTTCGTGGAGATGGCTCAGCTCAGGTTTGACCCTCATAAAAGGTCAAGTACCACATTCTTTATTCGAAGTTCGATTCAAATTCTGTTCGCAAATCCCAAAAGTTTGGCAAAAAGGGTACTCAGATCTGTCCTCTGATCCTCAAAACAACAACTGTAGATATCTGAAAAGTGGAGTTTTGGGGTGGCTATATAGGGTTTTGCCTTTGTCAAACCCCCATTTTGGTGGTTTCCACCTCCACGAATAGCCGATTGAAATAGAATGTGTGTGTGTATGTATTGAAAGTGTAATGCCAAGATCTAATCCTCTAGATCAAAACCCTAGCATGAATGTGTATGAAATAACAATGCATAAATTTGAATGAGATAGAAAAGCATACCAATCCCCCAAGGCTAAAGTACTTCTACCAAACTCACAATCCATAATTGCTACCCCATGATTGAATCCTTGAATGCTTGAAAGTTGATAATGGTGGATCAAGGAAGAAGAGATCTCTCTTGCTCCAAATATGAGTCTACAAAGACGCTTGATGTCAACAATGGCTTGATCTTCTATATCTTCCTCTTGCTAACTTTCACCTTCACTATTCTTCCCTTGCTTGAATTCTTGCTTGCACTTGAGAGCTTGCAATTGCTTGAGATGAGATATGAAAACTTGATGTGAAAATGAGAGAGGAAGGCCTCCTTTTATAGTGATCTAGGGCACACTCCTCTAGATGGGCCACCTTGGAGAATTAAATCCCAATTAGGTCCTCACCTTTAGAAAATATACCTAGATTAAATGCAATTAAAGGATTTACCATCCTGAAACCCGAAATGGCCGACCCGGAGGCAGGAAAATAAATTTCCTGAAAGCCCGAAGCCTGGAAATTAAGGATCTGGAAAATTTAGAGAAAGGGGTCAAAGTCAACATTGACCCTGACCTAGTCAGGGTTGACCTAATACATTGACCTTTTTCCCAGGTTGACTCAAAATCAAGTGCAGAGGTCCCAAGGATGCCTAGAAACCTAAAATTGATACCAGAACAGGATAGAATGTCAGGAATAGACATAAAATCCTATGATTACCAAAATGAAGGCTAGGAGGATCCATTTCTAAATCCTACCTAGAAAATAGAGTCATGGAAGAGGGAAATTTAGGAGAATCCTTAAGATCTTAACCCTAATTTCACCTAGAATGAAGAAATCAAGTGCAGAATGCATCTGAAATGCATGTCTATCATGATAAATGTATGAAAAGAGGGTGCTAAACCTATCAAGATGGAAGTGCTTCCATTTTAAGATGATACAACAAGTAAGATTACTTCCAAATAGGATACCTCTAAAATTCCAAGCGTATGGTCAACATGATCAAGTAGAATGAAAATCCTATACCACATCCTTCATAAAACATAGGCACAACATAGTATGTTCTCTTTGGTACTCCCCCTTTTCGTACTATCATTGGTCCACAATGTTAGAGTTATAGACATAAGACTGGCTAGCAATAAAAGAATAAGGACATTTAGGATAGTCACCAAGATCAAAAAGTAAACTCAAATGGAGAAATTGTTAATTTCATCAGTAAATTAAAAAATGAGCTCAATTCAACAATAAATTAAATGTGTCAACTGACACAAAGAGACAATGTTTTTTTGGTGACTACCTCCCACACAAAGGACTACCTCCCACACAAATGAGATAACCAAATAAATAAAATGCTTAGCATTCAAAATAATATTAATTTGAATGAATTTCGATCTTTTTCTATATGTTACATGTGGAAAGATCCACCTTAAAAGAAACAAAAAGAAGGAAGTCAAAAGAACCATTCACAAACATTGTGATATAACTTAGTCACGTAAGAGGGAGAACCACCCCTAAATACTAAGGACACCACTCCTCACCAATATTAGAGAGCATACCCAACATACACTCATCGAACAATTTTCCATCACAAATTGTACATAAGCATTACAATAATCATTGTAGCTGAAACAATATCCTTCTCCTTTCAAATTTATTTTACAGCTTGATGCAGAAGTTTTAATGGGAAACATAATGGTTCAAGGTCTCAAGTGTTGAAACCGTGCTTTGATACCAAAATGTCATGCCCAAAAAGTGAGCAAAACACAACTACAAATTTTTTCTAAAACCTACCAACCAACTACAAACATACCAACATACACAACTGAGAAGTGAAATACTATCTAGCACAAGTTTTCTACGTGCACACAAAATAGTGCAGAGGGAAATAGATAGCTGAAAAGTCTAAGTGGTCCAGAAACATCACAAGGGTCAAACCATAGAAGGTTGACTAAGTTTGACCAAGTTTGACTCAAAGTCAAACTTCACCGAATAGCTTCCAAACTATCCTATAGGGTTCCCTAGACTGCAAGCTTGGATTGACACACAAATCAAGATAGTTGACTTAAGTCAACTAGAGTTGATAAAAAATGTCAACCATGCACTGAACAACATGCAAAAATGTTAAAAAGGTTCAAAACTTAACAAGAAATACTTTGGCACGCAAATCTCTATTTTTGACCTAGGTTTGACCAAGGGTTGACCAAAAGTCAACTATGCCCAAACATGACCAACGATGATCTACTAAGGTTTAAAACATAACATAAACTATTTGTCTATGCAAACCGAGGTGAATGCCATAGGTTTGACCAAAAAGTCAACTATGCACAAAATGGTCAACATGACCATTAAGGTCAAATAAACTTGAGGCTTGACCAAATGAAGAAGAAATAAAACCCTAGGATGATTATAATGTTCCCTAGCTGAAAAGTTACAGTTATACTAAAAGTTTGATATTCTAATTAATTAACTCCAAATATAAAATTATCCCATTTACATAGTTACAAAGTATTGAGAACTAAATCTAATGCAACACATCATAAACCAAACATTACGATATTTTTATCTAATACATTTAGGCTAATGTTTTCAAATGTTTAAAAATAATAAGCTAAAATAAGTTCTTTAATAGATTTAACCCAATTTTAACATTGAAACGTCTAGAATGAATTAGGAGTTACTAATTCTAATTTAAACTTAAATAAAAGTTGAATTTAATTTTAAAACAAAATCTATCTAAAAAAAGGGCTAAATTTCGTATATGACTTAGACTTACTAAATATAATTTAATCTTAATAAAATTCAATTTATTTAATATACTTGAAACACCAAAATACTTAATAATAATAACACCCTTATTATATATATATATATATATATATATATATATATATATATATATATATATATATATATATATATATATATATATATATATATATATATATATATATATATATATATATATATATATATATATATATATATATATATATATATATATATATATATATATATTTTATAATTGCCAGTGCAAATTTAATTTCCTGAATTTCAAAACAACAAGTATGTAGATAATTTATTTTTAAAATTAAAATACATAATTGCATTCATATTAAGTGGCTAAACAACTTGTAGGAATCAAAATTTTGATTTAGGCTTTTTTTATTTTTGAATAATTTTCAAAAATATTTCTAAGTATAAGATATAAATTTAAAATAACATTTCACAATGTACATTCTAATTAATTTATTTAAATTATCCTAATACAAAGGAAGATTATGATAATTCAATACTATTGAATTTTGAATATACCTTATAATACTATAAGCCATAAATATGCATAATGATGCCATAGATGATCATGAAATTTGTCCAACTAAAATGACATTTAAATCTCCAAATTGCTTCATAATCCAAAACCTAATCCAGAATTTTCTTTCTAATACATTAAATAATAACTAAAATTTACAAATTTAAAATGTATGATTTACAAGGAAATCCCTGATTTTTGAATTTCAAACATAACTTGAAATGCAAGGTTACAACAAATTTTACAATTTTGAATTTCAAACTCAACAATATTGCTAGCTCCTATATCCAGCTGGGTACCTGATAGAGTGAGGTTGACCATAGAGGTTCACCTCCCAACCTAGGCCTTTACAAGGCCACCCCCGAGCTAGAGGATCTAGTAAGGAACGGAAAACAAACAGTAATAACAAACATGAAAGAAACATTCATCACATGAAACACTAAAGTGAATTTCCCCAACATGGTTTAACAAGAGGAAGGTCTCCAAGAGGCCTTCCTAAAATAGGGGTAGAGGTGGACTGCCAAGAGGAGAAGCCAAAATATTATATGCAATTTTTCACAAGCCACACATGGACTTGGAAAGGCCATCTTCAAAAGATGCGGTCTAAAAACTCCTTATGCTCCTAGGTGCCCATAGGCCATACTTGGCATCATGGGTATCATGGAACCCCATGTTTATCCCTCCACACATGGGAGACTCTGCACAATTCTGGGCCTCTTCCTACTACCCCCTTCAAGGTTACTCTACCCTCCCTAGGGCGAGTGTGCCTTGAAAAATCCCATTCTAAATTGATTTTACAAATAAAAAACAACAATTTTGCATAACCAGAAATTTAAGCAAAAACCATGAAAAAAACCATGCACTCCATTAATGGAGCTCCAAGATCACATATATGTAAGAACACCAATAAATTTACAAGAGGCCAACCTTAATCCAATCCAAGGTTGAAAATTTTGAAAGTTGAGATCTCCTTTCAAGCAAGACTTCCCTAAGCTCCTTCCAATCAGAAATGGTCTCTAAAACTAGAGAGTTGGTGAACACTCAAACTTTTCGTAAAAATTTCCCTATAAAGGCAAATCTTCTAAAATCTAGGAACCAATCATAAGAGGGGAAGAAACTTCCATCCCCTTCTTCCCACTTGCCTTCCTTCTCCATAAATAGAGTTAAATGCAAATTTGGGAAGAAAAGAGAGGTTAACCAAAACTACACAACTCTCAAATCCGCACAACTTTGAAAAGGAGATTTTTGGGGTGTCATAAATGAGATTAAAGGCTCTTAATGGACTAAAAATGACCCCTAACCCCTAGGGTACCAACCTAGGTAGCTAAAATTGACCCTAGTTAACCTATGGGAGCCCAAATGACCCTCCTAAACTCCACCTAAAGTTTACCCACAGATTTCCAAGTCAAGGTTGAATATCTAGAAACTTTCCAACCCAAGGTAACTTGATTCTACCCTAAAGTTAACCACTAGTCAAACCCTTGACCCAACCAAATACACATCACTAACCATGCCAACACTTATGCAACAATTTACCAAATTTGGCACATTTAATTAAAACAAATGGCATAGCTAATTCACATATACGATAACTAAATTAAATACACACATGCAAACCACATTCATGAAATAAAGACTATACAAAGAGTTCCACATTTCTTTATACAAAGAGGACCTTGGAATGCACAATATAAACATAGGTTCCAATATTAGGTCCCCGCATTTAGATCCATGGTCAACTTATCCCTGCACACTCATTGCACACATCGGTAGGTCCAAAACAACATGATATAGGAACATAATACATCATCAATACTGCATGGTATGTAACTATGTCTATGATTGAATTAAGTAAACATATCATCATTTTACCAAACCAATTTTCCATCGCAAGAGCATAACACATTGATTCTCATATATGACATCATCATAAACTGAAACTAAATCAAAACATAAAGTATCTTGAGTCTACCCTAATTACATAACTAGGTACCAGACATATAACATAGGATTCAACAAATCCTCAAATACATAAGTGTCTCAATAGTCTAAGTATGTCCACGAAATAAGCACTAAAAGCATGGAAAAAAAAGTAGTAAAACTATGACTGTCAAAGGTAGGTGTCACACAATACTTATGTCAAAGTCTGAAACAATTGAGGGAATTTCAACACTTTGCCGAAGGACTAACCGACGGGAAAAATATTCTTAAGGATAATGATACCAGATGGATCTCTTTGGATGGACCAACGCATTGAGTTTTTTCATAATATCAATTGTTTCTTGGTCTGATTAACTCAAGTTGTGAAGAAGTAGGGCTAGCAAAATTTTCTGTGTTGCTGCAAATGTTAAGTAATGTAGAGACATTCTTAAACTTAGAATGCCTTGTTAGGATTGAGTAATACTACGAGGGGGGTGAAACAATATTACAACACTTTAAATTAAACTTAAACCAGTTCCATATAAACCATATGATTGATGAAATGAAAAGAACATAAACAAATAACACACAACTCATAACACCATTATTTGTTTTCGAGGAAACCTTGGCCAACAGAAAACCCTGGTGGGGATGGTACCCACAAATATGCACTAAAGTATAATGTCCCTGTTAGGATACCTAGCCCTGTTAGGAGCTGAGTATTACATAGTATATTTTCTTTTTAGAGGAATATCAACCCTATTAGAGGTATACAAAACCTTGTTAAAGGTATACTGAGCTTACATCTCTTACAATCAACAATTCAGTTACAAAAGTGTTCTCAAGAATGAACAATACAAGCATATGCTATACTTTGATAGTTCCAGTTATAGTCCTCAATATTCTCTGTCAATCTCTAATCTCACATCTGCTATCAACCATCACTGATATCTCAAACTCACATCTATCACATTCTATCCATATCTCATACCTATATCGCTTTCACAAAACACTCTTTATTTATATCATTCTATCATCCAGTCGAATCTCAAATACAATAAAAAACATAATAATTACTAATGCAAATAATAAATACTAAGTCAGAGATCTTGTATTACCAAAATGTTGGCAATATACACTCTTTATTTGACTTAGCACATTACCATTCCATCTAGCATTCCCTTAATCATCGTGACTGTTCATATGCCCTGTTTCATTGTTCCTCTGTCTTCGCATGCCTTCATATCATTGTAACTAATTGATATCAATACCAAAACACATGCGCCCTTAATAGAAGGTCATAAATATCCCAAAATGTCTTTCTCTAAGTTTGCAAGCCATCATATAGCATATACTATCTTTGCTATCTAAAATAGATCTGCAATACTTTGTAAATTTGATTCCATACTTAGTCATTTTCATGACTGTCTCCAACACTCATACTTACTTCATGCGATCACCATAACATAATTGTTTCCATAAATGACAACCCTTAACTAATTTTTAGTGATCTCAGAACATCACTTTCCAACAGGTCTTCTCCCCATGATTTAGGAAATGAGAAATATAATGAAAAAGGCCCAACAAAGAGCTATGTATATTGCATAATATTCTGCGCTGCGTAAATTGACATGCATGATGTTCAATAATCTCTATTGATCATGTGATGATGTAAAATTTTCTAGTTGGCTGAAAATCATAGATTTGGACAATCTTGATAAATTTTTAAAGATCGGTGCAAACAGGGAGTTATGTGTAGAAGTTCACAGAGTTGAGATACCATTGCACTACTTTGCCAGGTTTGAGTCTGAGGAACCAGGAAAGAACCCTATGAAGCGACTATCAAGTGTTAAAAGGGAAGCCTTTACCAAGATCATTGAGTCTATAACTGATTTTGTGAAGCACATTGCCTATGATCTTTCCTCATAGATTAGAGAAATATTCCCTCCAGTCAAACTACTTGAATCCATGACTATTGTGTTTCCTCGATACTGGAGTATCAACAATTCAAAAGATTTTTGAACAAGGCTACTAACTTTGATAGATCATTTTTTACAAAACCAAAGATTTAAATGGAGTAACATTAAATGGAATTTTAGATGAATCTTGTTTGAGAGATAAATCAGGTCATTTTTTATAGACAATGAGGGATCAATATAATATTATGTGGAACCCCACGAAGACAGATCAGTAACAAGGATTTGGAAAAATCTAGCTGAGAGAAAAATGATGATTGATTCAATATCATAAAATTTCAAGCTTGTTGATTTATGTCTATCCATGATATTGGGGTCGGTGGAGGATGCAAGAGTTTTGAGTACTTTGAGATTCCTAAAGTCAAATTTAAGAAACAAACTAGACAAGAATTTGGAAAATTGCTTGAGGTTCTATACATCTAGGTATGAAGTTAATACTTTTCCTTATGAAAGGGAACTGTAATTGTGGAGGAATAAATGTTAGAGAAG
The DNA here is from genome assembly GCA_027943335.1 of Chamaecyparis obtusa. Classification (NCBI taxonomy): domain Eukaryota; kingdom Viridiplantae; phylum Streptophyta; class Pinopsida; order Cupressales; family Cupressaceae; genus Chamaecyparis; species Chamaecyparis obtusa. The sequence goes on from BSBK01006832.1 coordinate 178,081, forward strand.
AGGGTTGGGAAATATTTCAAACCAAAGTGGGAGTTCCAGAGACAATGATGTCATTGACTGATGTACTGGTACTGGTACTTCTAGCATTGAAAATCAGTTAAGTGGAGGTATGTAGAGTGAAGAAAACATATCAAAGAACTAAGGAAGCTATGAAGTTGATGGTGATGAATATGAGGATCCCGATAATGATATGATGTGGCAACTTGAACCATTGTAGAATTAGCAGGTCCTAGGTATTTATTAAACTTTTTCCTGTAGTCTAGTATTAGTTTATGTATCTCATTATCAATTATGCATAATAGCATATTCCAATGTCAAAAACATGTACATGGTTGATAATGTCATCAAGATTCAATTCTACAATTAATAATGGTTTTCATTTGAATAATTTAGCTGATATGGTACAATTCTTGTAGATTTTCATTATTTTTTTGACAACATAGCAATTCATATTTACAATTCTTGGAAATAGAGATTCTCATTAATTTATTTACAAATATGATACAATGTAACAATTCATTCATTAATAGTAGTAATAACACAACTCTGTGATTCTATTTACAAAAGTCAATGAATCAATAACCAATTTCAATTTCATTACCCTTAGCCAATGACCCTGAATTCCCTTTTATAGAAACAAGGGAGAAACAACAACTTCAGGTCAATTTTCCTAATGTGAAGTCTCAAAATCAAAATCAGTAAGACAACTACAACATCTCTACAATTGTACATTTCTGCATTTGACAGGCCGGTTTAGAAGATTAGCAATAACATCTGCTACATTGATCCTGTTCAAAAAACAAAGTTCAAACTTGTTACTTTAAACTCAATTCAAGCAATTAGAAAAAAATATAAAGATGATTAAAATTGAAAGTACTTTCACATACTATGATTGATGAGATGATTCTGCCACTTTGTTTAGTATGCTCCATTCTGCGTCGGTTGGAAGGTAAATATTTGTCAAGTTATAGTAAATGAATTACAACCTCGTCAACCATCCATACTTGGAAGAGTGGCTTGAAAGAAATAGTCCTTCCAATAATGCATTCAAATTTTTCAATGTTTTGATGCACTTTAAAATGCCTTCATGAGTTGTGTCCTGAGAAAGATTGCTTGAATCAAACATCATTGTGTCTGCCAACTTTTTTTTGTAAGCTTCTCTTCCAACAAAATTCGTTGATGAGTTATTAGGACCAAGACTCGACAAACCAAGTGTAATACCCCAAAAATGGGGTTTAGTACCATTGACCTCTTACATCGACAAATCGATAGAAATTGACCTTAAAGTTCTAACCTAAGGCACATTTGCACATCGAATAATCAAAACCCTAATCAATCCTATCTCAATTTTGCATTGGGGAATATTCATAAATATTCCTAATTATTTCTAATTAAATATTATTTGGTGATAAATAATAATATTTTATTTATCCTAAAGTCAATTAATTGAATATGTTGAATACTTAATTAATTAAACTTTATTCTGCCTCTTAATTAATTTAATTAATATTTATTCCTAATTAATATTGTTTATTTGATAATAAATCACAATTTCTAAAAATAATCAATTGAATATTTATTTAATTGATTAAAAACAAGTTGTCAAATTTAATCATTTAATTTTGAATAAAGTTTGATTAAATAATTGATTAACCCATAAATCAATTATTTAATTGTTCAAATCAGTTAAGTTGAGAATAAAACACATGGAAAATTAAATAAACTCATAATTATCTATGCACAAATTAGAAAAGCAGTTAAACTCAAAATCAACTATTAAACTTGATTTGTTAACTTTTTAAACTCAACATGTGATTGTGAGTTGAAAAGCATATTGGAGTGATTTGAACTTCTAATTTGAGTTAAAAAGCTGATTTTGTGAGATAACTATTCCTAATTTCTTGATAACTCAACAATCAATTCGAGTTGATCAGGGATATATTTTTGGCTTTCCATGAGTTCTCAAAAACCATGGATTTTTATTTAAACAAGCCTCAGTCCTTTACAAACAACTGCAAATTTGTAGAATCTTCGCACGTGCAATCTGGAGAATTTGGATATTGTGTAATTTTTGAGATTCTTTACAAACCATTATTTTCTTGATTTCATTGCATTCATATCATTGATAGCTTAGATTTCAATTCATCTTTCATCTAGTTTTATATTATTTTACATTAATTTCATCATTATTACATAGAAAATCTGAAACCATAGATTAAATCTGCATTCATTTTCATAGCTTTCATCATTCAAATCCTTCATTTAGGTGTTGCATTGTCACTGATCTCGGTCAATTTCTGAGAATACCATACTCGCATATATTAGAAGGCAGTAAATTGCCTGGTTAATGATATACTTGTTTATTGCTTATTTTTTGATTATTAACCAATAATATTTTACTGAAGTGTTTTGTCCCATAAATAGGTAAAATTTTTACACACATTTTTGGCATCCAGCGTGGGGCCCGACATCGGGTTTCCATTCTCATTTTCATCATTTTCTCACATTTTCAATTCAAGATTTGATTTTTATTTTTTTTCGTACAATCTCGTACGACATTTGCAGATTGTCGTATCAGAACCCTCTGTCTATCATACGACAAACACCATTTTGCATTATCATATCAGTTGTTACATATTGTCGTATTGACCTTGGATTATTGTGTGAACAGGTACCCAGAATCGTATCGTGCCCGAAGTGTTGTATGGGAGCAGGTATATTGTTGTATGAGTTTTGAGGCCAGTTTTCAATTTTTATATGATATTTTGAGCAATTTTTGAGATTTTGATGCAGGAGCATCCTGGGTGTGAGAGCAATCTTGCATCACCCAAAAATATTTCTGTTTTTGTATTCAATAAAGGCTATTTTGTGTAGAGCTGCTATTTATGGAAAGTTACTATTTTTGGTAATTTTTTGTATGTGCTCAGAATGATCTGATTTCTTTCTTGGAGGTTCATTTTGGTCATATAAGTCTGCCAGTAAAGTTTCATTGCCAGATCAAGTGTATATTGGAAGATATTGAAGATTTTCGGTATTGGTAGCAGGGTACAGAAACTTTGAACTCAGTTTTGAAGGCTTTAGAGGCCCCGGATGAGGTCAAAAATTTGGGTGACAAGCGCTTGCGCCGGTCAAGCCTGTAGAGCGCTTCGTGGCGTTTCCAAAATGGGGTTATAATAGCCGATCGGGTCAACTGGTGATGACTTATGGTCTTCGGAAGTTGGGTCACCTGAAATGGCGGAAAATAATTTTCTTCAAAATTTCTGTTCGGGTTTCAAAGGTTATCTTGAGCCGACTATGATGTAATAAAATGTAAAATAAAATAATTCTAAGTTTGGTCGGCCTTATTGGCTAAAATTCTGGAACCTTCCCAGGCGATGGAAAATTGCCTATATAAGGAAGGCTGTATTATTGTCTTAGGCAGTTCAGAATAGTTCTGGGTAGTAGTTCGGGGTATTGATTCGAGGCTTTTTCCTACAGAATATTGTAAGGGAATGCCCATGTGGCTTTGCATATTGTAATTCTGAAAGTTTGTAATTCCACATTTGTGGAGATAATAAGAAGCCAATTTTCTGTTCTTGCATATTATTGTTGTTGTTTCTCTATTTCTCTTATGTGGTTGTGGTATTAAGGGGAGCACCCTTCATCAGATTTTGATTCCAGATTCTGACTGATAGCTAACACTAACAATTGATATTTTCTGGTGTGAGACTATTTGAGATAGCCTAACATATCTTTGCAGGATGAGAGATGAAGACTTGAGTAAAAAAACTCATTCTTTTAGCCTCTTCTTGTCTGGACTTCTAGGCCCTTTTTTGCTTTTGCAAGAAACCCCTTTAGAAAATTGCTTGTTAAAGATGCTCAATCAACAAAAATTTCTAACAAGTGGTTTTGCAAGTTGCCAAAGAATCATCGAGCGAATATTCTATTTTCTTAGTATTTCATTTTTTTAGGCACCTAGCTAATTAGGTGCGTGTGCCTATTGCCATTGAGGTAGATATTGAGGGGATTATGCTCTTCTCCTTCTTAGGAGAATCAGAAACCCAAAAGGTATCTTCCCTAGTGCTAGTTTGTGTACTATCTCTAGATTAAATCTACTTGACATGTTTTGGATAGGGAAAATGACTAGGTTAGGGGATTATGCTCTTCTCTTTCAGAGAATCAGAAACCTAGATCTTGTGGTCCCCAACCTCACATTTGCTTTAATCCTTTAGAGGGCCTGTTGGAGAGGTAAAAAGCTCCCGAGAATGACCCAAGTGGGCAAAAGTCTTAAGATGACTCTTCCACCCCACTATAAAATTTGACACTTCCTTGAGGTTAAAGCCTTAGAAGACATAACTAAACTTGTTCCTTAGATTCATTCCATGAACATACTTTGATTTTGTGTAGAGTGGAGCCACTTAAATCTTGCTTGCGAGACTACACAGATCAAAGTACTCATAGGGTTAACAACTTCAATCCTGCTTGCGGGACTATAGGAGATAGTTGTGAACGAATGCCCTAATTAAAAGCCTAAGCTACTTTCTACCAATCTTCCTCCAAAGGATTTGTAGTACTTATGCAAGGTGAATAGTAATCACCCCAAGACACTCGTCATATCAAGCCCTCTTTGATGCTTGAACTTGACTAATATGGGCTTCAACATCCATTGCGTGTTGTTGGACCTACATATTCTAAGAAGTATCTGAGTGTGTTCCTAAGTCAATGAGTAAGTAATACATCTCTTCTCCTAGCTAGGTTAAGATATGTGTGTTTGATTTATTGAGCCAGTTCACATATGGTTGTTGTGATTGTGAGCCTACTACTATATTAAACATCCTCAGAAAATCCAATACACAGATCTTCAAACTTGGACAGAAAAATTTGCACACCAATTGAAACACCAAAAACACCAAAAAGCTTGAAAAATCTAGAAAAATTGAAGCAAAATCCTTTTCTGGTGTCAACTGTCGTCCAGAACCTGCAATTATTGTATTAAAATTACTTTTGATCTGCAAGTGTCATACCAGAACCCCCCAAGTGTCATACGAGAAGCCATACTATGTCGTACGAGCATTGTAAAAAATCCCTAGCAAAAGTGAACCCTGGTGTCAGTTATTGTACAAGATTCTACAATTGTCATGTCAAACCTCATTCTGTGTCATATGAGCCTAGATACTGTCATATGACAGTTTACCCAAAATTGCCAAAAAGTCTAAATTTTGTCAGAAATTCAATCAACCCGCAGCTATTACCCAAATTTTGTCAGAATAGTCATTGTGTTAGGAACAGAGCAGAGAAATAGAGAATTCATCTTATTTTCCCAAAGTGACCCATTTAGCTCAATTTGTCCTCTGATTGATCAATCTGAACCATGTTTCATCTTGTGTCAAAAACCTTGTCAGAACAACCTTGATTTGTCTTCTTAAAAATGGCTAGGTGTTGTGAATTCATGTCCACCATCTTCTGGGTGTCTACCCATACATCTCAGGAACAATATCCTTCATTTACATCCAATCAATTCTTTTCAAAGCAATCTTGACAAGGTTGCGTCATCTGGTATTTCCTAATTCAGATCATCTATCAGTTCTATTATCATGCTCTTTGGATTCACCTAAGGTTAATGGTGGAAACTAGAGTCTCTTCACATAGAAAACCTAGAGAAGAACCAAAGATATCACCTTCATCTACTCTTATTGTTTAGACATTATACCAACCTTACGATACAAATGTTAGAATAACTGAGAGGGGGGTGAATCAATTATCCACAGTCCCAAATTACAAAATGTATTACTTAAAACAAATTCAGCTAATTCTGTAGCTTGGTAAACAAAAATACTAATATGTCTGTGTCGTTACCGATTACCAGTTAATTGTTCATAGTGATTACCAAAAAAATCAGATATGCAATATGTAAAGTACGATAACCAAACATTCATCACAGAAACACATAACACAATGATTTAACGTGGAAACCCTATAAAGGGAAAAACCACCTGGGACCAGTAACCCAAAATATTTTCACTCTTCTGAAGTGAGCTCGGTGAAGAGACAACCCTGTTAAAGGTTACAAAACACAATGTAAGGTGTGACCTTGTTAGAGGATTTAAGACTAATAGTTATTGTCCAACGAACATTCACTATGGGGTTGATAGGATAACAATGTACATTCTATGAATGACATCACAAGACTTTCAAGTCCACTCGGTTAAGAGATTTTTCTATTACAATGGTTAAACTGAAATAGTAGTTGATCTGATTACAATACAACTTGATTTTGCCGATGTTCAGATCTATTCTAAGCCCATAAAAATCCTCTAATCAATATTTCAATTCAGTTCATCAATATTCAATAACTTACTATCACTCGGTAAAGCTCTCTAATGCTTGGTACTATTCTGCAGTTCGGTTCTTCTTCAACTAGTCTAATCAGGCATGCATGAAGCTATGTTCACATGATATATCTATAGTCTCCTTCTTTCAGCATTTGTTGCAACAATGAAACCAATGACTCTTATATAGACAAGTAAACCGTTTTCTTTTCATCCATCAAATTTTTCTGCTTAATCTCCTTTGTTGATTTTTCCACTTAAACCTTCCTCGATAGATGTGTCAATAACTCATTTCAATTCCATCCTTTAGATCTTCTTCAAATTTTGTTAGCCATTGATCTTATAACAAACTTTATCTTCAACCTCAAAATCATACACATTCCAGATCATCAATTTCTATTGGCTAAACTAAAAATTTAGTTCTTTCATCCATACTTGGTTAATGAAGAAATGTGTCGGTGAACACAAGCTTGGTTAATACTGTCACTTGGTATACACTACACTGGCTTGGTGTATACTAAAGTGCTTCATTTACCAACCACACTACTTTGCTAAGTTTTGCTTCCAACTTCATAACAGATTACTGTAACATAATAGAGTCAACAATATGAAGTCATAGAATCATTAATAAGTTACCAAGAGTATTCCTTAACCTCATCTATCATATCCATCTTCCTCTATGTAGATAGCTTAGTTCTTCATCTTTTCTCCTCTTTTATAGATGTTTAGATATTTGCAACTATCATGATAAGTACTGTCAAAACTAGTTGACATCAATGACAACATAATGACTGATTTAATTATCTTACATATCATTTCAGTACTTGGTGATCTCTAATCACTAATCTTCAAGTCATTCAGGTTTTCAATCAGTTATAGTTCATCAATCTCTCCCTTTGGCATTGATGGCAACTCAAGCAATATGAAATATACCATACACATACCAAACATGTATTCTACAACTATGTAAGCAAATGTTGTAGCTCGGTAAGCTCTCCCTAGCTTGATATATAAAATGTTTAATCACTACGTTACATGACAACATTGTAAGTGCATAATTTCCTGTGTAGATATGATCTTTCCAACGCTTAGATTCCTTCTGTTCTCAGCAACAAATCTTCAAAACTCTCCCTAACTTTCTCAGATTATCTCTCCCTTAGATATATGTTCCAACAATCTCTCGGTTTGTCATATTGTTTATCTCTCCTTTTGACAATAATGCCAAAGAAACACATAAACATACAACTTTGCATTAGCCATGTGACACTCTATTATCTGGTGCATACAATGTATCTTGGTAGAGTGATATGCAAGTCACTGTTCCTCAAATCTTTCACAACCTTAGATAGAATCCAAAGTGTGAACTATGCTACATCAACATGAGTGATCTTCTGATAAGATTAGGTTGATGCAACCTCCAGATCACATTAGATAGGGGAAAGACCCCAAGTCTAGTCCTCAAGTATTGAAAAGTTTCCTTCAGTAGAGGCTTGGTAAAGATATTAGCAAGTTGCTCTTTTGATGTAACACATTCCAGTTTGACTTGATTCTCATGTACTTTTTCTCTTAAGTAGTGATACTTAATAGAAATATGCTTGGTCTTTGAGTGCATTACAAGATTCTTAGAAATATTTATTGCACTAGTGTTGTCACAATATATAATCACTGGCTCAGTGATTACCTCATTCATCCCTTCCAACACTTGCTTGATGTAAGCAATGTTTGAACAGTTTGTAGCAGCAACAACATATTCTGCTTTGGTAGTAGACTGAGAAATACAAGGTTGTTTCTTACTTGTCCAAGTAACAAGTCTTCCACCAAATAAAAATGATCCTCTGATTGTACTCTTTCTGTCATCTATATTTCTAGCCCAATTTGCGTCGGTGTAGACTCTTAGTTCAAACTTGCCTTCCTTAGGATACCATAATCCATAGTCCTCTATTTTCTTCAGGTATCTTAAGATTCTTTTTACTGCAACCATGTTTGAATCCTTTAGATTGACAGAAAATCTGGCAACAATCCCCACTGCATTTGCAATGTCTGGTCTACTATGTACTACATACATCAATTTACTAATCATAAATTGGTACAATGTCTGGTTTACCTCTGTAGATTCATCATCTTTAGTCAGTTTTCAACCTATGACCATTGATGTTCCAACTAGTTTAGCATTGTCTATGCCAAATGTTCTCAATACTTCCTTTATGTACTTTGATTGTGTGATGAAAATTCCATCATTTTGTTGAATAAACTGTAAGCCTAGAAATAATTTAATCTCTCCAAACATAGACATTTCAAATTCTTTTCTCATCTCATCAGCAAATGATTTACAGACATGATCTTGTCCTCCAAAAATTATATCATCCACAAATATTTCAACAATCAAAATAGTGTCATCAGACTCTCCTTTCATATACAAATTGTTGTTTTCACTAGTTCTAACAAAACCAATACTTAACAAATTAAGTATGCAACCTTTCATACCAGGCTCTAGGTGCTTGCTTTAAACCATATAGAGCTTTGTGTAGTCTACATACCATGTCTTTCTTATCTAGATCAACAAACCCTTCTAGTTGTTCTATGTAGACCTCCTCTTCTAGTATCCCATTCAGAAAAGAAGACTTAACATCCATTTGATAGACTTTAAACTTCTTATGTACTGCATATACAAGTAACATGCAAACTCCCTCTAGTCTAGCAACAGGTGCAAAAGTTTCACCATAATCTATACCTTCCTCCTGTGCATATCCCTTGCATACAAGTCTAGCTTTGTTCCTTATAACCTCTCCATTCTCATTCAGTTTATTTCTGAAAATCCATTTAGTACCGATAACATTCTTATATTTAGGCCTAGGAACTAAGGTCCATGTCTTGTTTTTCTCTATCTATTCTATCTCTTCATTCATTGCATTTACCCATTCATCATTCTCCAGTGCAACTTTAACATTTTTCAGTTCAGACTCACAAACTAAGCATGTACCTTGTCTTAACTTACTTCTTGTTAGCATGCCAACTTGCTTGTCTCCAATGATTTGGTTCTCAGGATGATGTCTTCTAACAAATTTTGCCAGTACTTGATCTCTTCTTTGTTGTTCATCCTGTTCAGGTTCATTTGCTTGCTTGGTAGCTCCTTCCTGATCCTCGATTGCCCTTTGCTGTTCCTCGGTGTTGTTTTCCTGATGATCGGTCGACTCAGCCTGTGGCTTTGTTAGGTACTCTAGATGTTCAATGTAAGTGAATCTACCATAGTCTTTCATCTCCCTAGTGCTTTCTTCACCATTTTATCATCAAATTCATCAACTCTGACATTGAAAATTTCAATCATTTTATTATGAACTTTATTCAGACACTTGTAAGCTTTGATTTTAGTGGAATATCCAAGAAATATCCCTTCATCCCCTTTAGAGTCAAAATTTCCATTTCTATCATCTTTCAGAATAAAACATTTGCTACCAAAAATTTTGAAGTAACTTACAGTCGGTTTGTGACCAAACCATAGCTCGTAGGGTGTTTTGTTAGTGTCCTTTTTTAATTATACTCAATTCAAAACATATACAATTGTGCTAACTACCTCTCTCTAGTATGTCTAAGCCACATTCTTTTGTAACATTAGTGTCCTCGCGCAATCAAAAATTGATCTATTCCTCCTTTCTGCAATCCCATTTTGCTGAGCTGTTCTTGGGGTAGAAACCTATCTTTTTATACCATGCTCATTACAATAGTTAGTAAATTCATTAGAAATAAATTCAACACCTTTGTTAGATCTCAAGAATTTTAGTTCTTTCCTGGTTTCTTTCTCTACTTTTGCTTTATACCATTTAAACATCTTAAATGCCTCAGATTTATCTTTTAAAAACATTACAGTCATCAATCTAGTGTAATCATCAACAAACAAAATGAAATATCTATCACCATAGTAACTCTGAGTTCTCATGGGACCACATGGGTCAGTGTGAACTAACTCCAAGATTCTCTTTGTTGAATAGTCTTTACTCTTAAAACTAGATTTTGTCATCTTACCTTTCTAACATTGATGACACATAACATGATCCAGTTTAGTTAGACTAGGCAGACCTCTAACCTTTTTCATTCTACTAATTTTAATCATGTTATCAAAGTTTACATGACATAAAATTTTATGCCATAGCCATGCATCCTCATTTTTCATCATTAAACATGAAGACTCAACATTGTCAAGATAAAACAAGTTACCTTCGGTTTGTGCTCCTGTTCCAACAAGTTTTCCTCCATCATCAAATATTTTTACCTTCTTTCTCTCAAAAGCTACTCGATGACCTGAGTTGTTAAGCTGTGCCACACTTAGAAAATTTTAATTTAGTCCTTCTACCCAATAAGCATTATCACATTTGATTTTATCATTTATCAGTAAAGATCCTTTTCCTCTAACCATACATGGTGTATCATTACCCATTTTTACTGATCCTCCATTATATTGCTCAAGATGATCAACATTTTCTTCATCACCAGTCATGTGATGTGTACAACCTCTATCAATGATCCATGTATAATTTTTATTAACTTTAGAAATGAGTGTTATCTCTACATACTTTTCTTCTTCCTCATAATCACCCTTCATCGCAACAAATACTACTTCAACATCATCATCTATGTCGGTCTCGGTATAATTCTCTTCAGCAATGTAACATACCTTTTGCCCTTATCATTGTTGTCTTGGTTATCTCTATTGTAGTGTCGGTAACTTCTACTGTTTCTCCTCCCATAGCTTCCTTCACCAGATCGATCCTTGTTTCTATCATCTTCTTTTCTGTTTGGGCATCTAGCAACAATATGACCAACTTCTTTGCAGTTAAAACATGCTAAAGGTAATTTACCCCTATATCTACCTTTACCATTAGGTAATCTCTAGGCCATAAGAGCTTCAAGTTCATCAAGCTCATCATCGGTATTACTGTCACTATCATCCTTATTATTTCTACTGCTAGAATTACCGATCTCCAGAGAAGTCATGAAAGAAGACTCAATAGATGGTACAACACTATTATCAGAGCTGTTCAACTCAAAAGTTGTTAGCTTACCAATCAGATTATCAAGAGTGAGAGTACTGTTAGGTGCAAACCTCATTTCATGTATTGCAGAAACATACAATAAGGTCCTTAGAATTTTACTTACCACTGTATCTTCATCAATGACACCACCAGATCCTCTGATAACATTAACTACCTCCTTTATTTGGTTTGTATATTGCACTATATTTTCTCATTCTTTCATTTTCATATCATCGAATCTTCCTCTTAAACTTTCAGCTCTGGCTCTCTTGACATTTGCATCACCACTATAAACTTGAGTAAGTTTATCCCACATTTCCTTTGAAGTAAGTCAATCCTTGACATCTTCAAATTTGGCATCTGATAGAGCAACAACAATCTCCATCATAGTAACATTATGATCATGTCTATCTCTCAATTGATCAAGAGTCAAAGGTCCTGTAGGCGGTGCTAAGTAGCCATTATCCAATAGGGTGATGGTAGAATTCCCAATTCCAGATATATGAAGTCTCATTCGGCTTTGCCATATTGTAAAGTTGTCCTTATTCAGCTTTGGCACTTCCCTCTTATACATTTTGTGATCTTTCTGTGGAAGTCCTTAAAACTCTATTCCAAGCAACCAATAGGCTCTGATACCAATTGTTAGAATAAATGAGAGGGGGGTGAATCAGTTATCCACAGTCCCAAAATACAAAATGTATCACTTAAAACAAATTCAACTAATTCTACATCTTGGTAAATAAAAATACTAAACTATCTGTGTCTTTACCGATTACCAGTTAATTGCTCCTAGTGATTACCGACCAAATTAGATACACAATATGTAAAGTATGATAACCAAACATTCATCACAGAAACACATAACATAATGATTTAACATGGAAACCCTGTAAAGGGAAAAACCACCTAGGACCGATAACCCAAAATATTTTCACTCTTCTGAAGTGAGCTCAGTGAAGAGCCAACCTTGTTAAAGGTTACAAAACACACTGTAAGGTGTGACCTTGTTAGAGGATATAAGACTAACAGTTATCGTCCAACCAAAATTCACTATGGGGTTGATAGGATAACAATGTACATTCTATGAATGACATCACAAGACTTTCAAGTCCAATCGGTTAAGAGATTTTTCTGTTACAATGGTTAAACTGAAATAGTAGGTGATCTGACTTATATAATACAACTTGATTTTGCAGATGTTCAGATTTATTCTAAGCCCATAAAAATCCTTTGATCAATATTTCAATTCAGTTCATCAATATTCAATAACTTACTATCACTCGGTAAAGCTCTCTGACGCTCGGTACTATTATGTAGTTTGGTTCTTCTTCAACCAATCTGATCAAGCACACATGAAGCTATGTTCATGTGATATCTCTATAGTCTCCTTCTTCCAGCATCCATTTCAACAATAAAAACAATGTCTCTTATATAGACAAGTAAACCATTTTCTTTTCATCCATTAAATTTTTCTGCTTAATCTCCTTCATTGATTTTGCCACTTAAACCTTCCTCGACAAATGTGTCAATAAATCATTTCAATTCCATCCTTTAGATCTTCTTCAAATTTTTTTAGTCGTTGATCTCATAACAAACTTTATCTTCAACCTCGAAATCATACACATTCCAGCTCATGAATGTCTGTTGGCTAAAGTAAACATTTAGTTCTTTCATCCATACTCGGTTAATGAAGAAATGTGTTGGAGAACACAAGCTCTGTTAATACTGTTGCTTAGTATATACTACACTGGATCAGTGTATACTGAAGTGCTTCATTAACCGACCACACTGCTTTGTTAAGTTTTTCTTGCAACTTCATAACATATTACTGTAACATAATCAAGTCAACAATATGAAGTCATAGACTCATCAATAAGTTACCAAGAGTATTCCTTAACCTCATCTGTCATATCCATCTTCCGCTATGTAGATATCTTAGTTCTTCATCTTTTCTCCTCTTTTACAGATGTTTAGATATTTGTAACTATCATGATAAGTACTGTCAAAACTAGTTGACATCAATGAAAACATAATGATTGATTTAATTATCTTACATATCATTTTAGTACTTGGTGATCTCTAATCACTAATCTTCAAGTCATTTAGGTATTCAATTAGTTGTAGTTCATCAACAAATCTTTATGAAGAAGATGCCCTTGGCAATTTGTGCCTAAAAGGAGGTCACACAACCCCTATCGCATCAACACAAAATCTCAATCAAAGTACTACCATGTCTCAAGGCAGAGCTAACCAGGGCTCACAAGGCCAACAATCCAATCATGGTGGAGATCAAGAACCTACACCATTAGATTTTGAACGATTTTGTGATGATGACCTCTTTAAAAGAATGATGAAACACTTCTTACAAGAAGAAAAAGAGGCATACTTCCTACATCTGGCTCAACAAGGAGACAAACTTTCTCGAGAGTTTAATGTTGAAAATATCATAACACAAGAGGAAGAAACACCCATCACATCTATGATGAAACAAATGCATGCTATGCAAGTCAAACTTAACAAGCTAGAAAAGGAGAAAGAACCTAAAGAATTCTCTATGGAGGCGCTATGTCCATTTCCATTTGATCAAAGCTTGTACATGCCACCATTCCCAAAAAGAGTGTGGAACTACCCAAATATGAAAAATATGATGGAAATTTTGATCCCCAAGATCATATCAGGGAATTATGCACTCTATCCATGGAGTTTACGCACAAACCAACATACCTAATGCATCTCTTCCCATGATCTTTTGGGGGAGCAACCATCAACTGGTTCTCTAAAATGCCTCCAACCATCAAGACTTTTGAGGAGTTGATCAAACTGTTCTATCAACAATACTCTTACAATATTCAACATCCGATCATGATGATCGATATCTACAACCTAAAATAGAATTTAGGAGAACCCTTCCTGACCTTCCTCAAACACTAGAGGAAGAAGTTTTAACTCTATGCCTGACAAATTCCAAAAAATGAAAAACTAGAAATCTTCACCAATAATCTAATTCCAAAAATCAATTATCATCTTCAAATACAAAATCACATCTCTTTTGACAAAATGGTAGAAAATTCTGTAAATTTAGAGAATGTACTTGTTCATAAGGGAGATATATCACTTCATAAGGAGAACGAGTATGATTCAGGTTCTAATTCCAACAACAAAGATAAGGGAAAATTCTGGAAAAAAAAACAAAAATGTCATCATAGATGGTGTTGTTGATCACATCAGTGTTCCACCCAAGGCACCGACATTTAATCTTACAATTGGCACCCAAGCCATAAAAGCTTCAAAGATGAAGGCGATTGAACCTGCTAAAAATTCAATTGACTATAAACTATGGGTTACAAAATTAAAGCACGAGTTCACTCCTTTAGGTGAGTCCTTGGAATCTGCCATGAAAACTTTATTAGCAAACAATATCATCACATTACTTGAAATCAAACCATATGACACTGAAGTCAAACCTAAATGGTGGAAGGAGATCGATTTCTATGATTTTTATTGAAACAAGGGTCATTAGACGAATAACTGCATGTGTCTGAAGCATCTCATTCAAGAAAAAAATGATGCTAGAGAAATTGTGATTGCCAACTATAAATCCAATAATGATCATAAAACATTCATGGAACCTTTTATGAAGCATAATCAAGGAGATTCATCTTCTAAACCAAACATGGGTGCTAAAGTCAATTACAGTTACTCTGGCAATAATGATGTCATCAACATGGTAGAACCCTACCTGTCTGAACACTGTAATGTCATCACCATTATCAAAAGGACAGAGATAAAAAGATAGCTAATGCAGTCACTCGATCTCAAGCTCAAGTAACTCTCTAAGGATAGAACTTGGGTTCATCAAATGCCCTGAAGGTGCCATTCAATCTTGCACTAAATCTAAATAAAGGAATGCCCCTAAAAATTCCAATTCTAAAGAGTCCAAAACCACATCTTACAACATAATCCAACAACTGCAACATACTAATGCCAAAATTTCTATATTTGAGATATTACAAATCTCTCCTGCTCATCATGCAATTTTGGACAAAGCTCTCATTGTATCTAATGTTCCTGAAGATCTTGATCTTGACAGATTCCGAACAATGGTGGGTCACTTGACATCCCCTTAGTATATATCATTTTCAAAAGAGGATAAAAACTCACTGAGTCATCCACATAACCAAACCTTGCATATTGAAGTCCTAATCCAAAACCATCATTTCAAAAATGTGTTGATAGATGGAGGTGCTGGTCTAAATATCTATTCCTATAAACTAGTTACACAAATGGGATTGTCAGAAGATGTTATTGATCCTAAAAAGAAAATAACCATAAAAGCATATGATGAACAAGAAATGAATTCCAAGGGAGTCATTATGCTACCAATCAGAACATGACCTGTCATTAGAGATATCACCTGTCAAGTACTAGATCTCCCATTGGCCTATGACATTCTTCTAGGAAGGCCCTAGATTCATGAGATGCAAGCTATTCCATCAACATACCACCAATGTGTCAAATTTCCCTATGATGGACTTGAGGTCACTATACCTGCAGACATATTGACATCTTGCAATGCTTTGAAGGAAAGTGCAGATAAACTTGTTCCACATAACATAGAATCTTCTACCAAACAAATTGACATAGCATTTATATCTAAAATGGAAGACATAGAAAAAGAAATCAAGATCAAAGATACAAGCATGGGAGAATACACAATGAAACCAGTCCTATCTCTCACATTTCTCCCGCTTTCACCTAAGTCTTATGGACAACCTTCAGAGAAAGTAAGACCTACAACCAAAGAACCTCAGGTTATCTTCGATAGGAGTTTCATCATAGAGTAGGTTTCCAAAAAAGAATTAGATGATGAAGAGGCTATTTTAGCCTAGTTATACAAAGATGAGTCTCAATCACAGAAATTTAAAAAATGTGACTCTAAAATACCTAATATTCCTACAAAATCATATGGACCAGGTCACAAACTAATGTCTAAAATGGGATACACTAGAAAAGGACCTCTAGGAACAAGAGGCAAAGGCATCATCAAACCAATAGAACACTATGGAAGGATAATCAAAGATACAACTAGCATAGGTTATCATAAGAAACCTTTCCATCTCAGTGGAAGCTCTACACATGTCCTAGAATGGATAGAACCAAAAATAGATACTCAGCAAAAGGAAGAAACACAACACTCAGATAGTGATGATTCAGACACAACTGATGTTTTTCCTTATGAATATATACCTCAAAATATCTTAGATCTTCTTGAAAATGAAAAGGAACCTAAATGAATCAATGTGGTAGACACACAAGATCCTACTATTGAACAAGATATAGTTGCAAAACAAGAATCGACTGATCTTGAAAACAAACATGAAGAAGAAGGTGTACCTCTCAATAGCTGAATATTTGGGACACTCTAGTGATTCTGAGATAGATTCTCATGAATATGAATTCTGGTCAAAATTTGAAGGCCACCCTACTTGGGGTATTCATCCTGATTTTACACATATTCTTGACTTTTCTAGGGATCCAGACAGGGAATCAAATGACTATGAATGAGGAATTGTTCCAGAAGAAGATGAGCTTATATAAGAAAAACACATAGATTTGATTCACCAATATGCACCTACACCTGACGTGAGTCTAGAACAAAATGAAAGACCTTGTGAGTCTAATCCACTTATCACCCATGCAGGATCCAACAATGATGTTGAGACGCTTAACAAACTGAACATTCTGAGTAGTAATATCATGCTTTAATTTGAGAGTCATATCAAAACCAATGATGAAAACACTATATGTGTGAATAATATCAGCCAATCCTTACCTATGCTTACTATTCAACATCCAAAGCTTATCGATCAAACATCCAATGATCCAAGCTGAGACGTCCACACTTTCCAGATAGACTATGCCCTCACATGTTACATCAATGCAGTAGAACCCATGACGATTTCCATTAGTGAACCTAGTGTTAGCATGATAGAGTCAGATATCAAATATCTTATTCAAAAGAATAAAAGCAAAAGGAAAATTTTTTTTGAGGGTGAAAACCACTATGTGGCATTCTCAGAACCTAAAATAGTAAAAACAAAAAATGTATGCGAAGGTGAAAACCTCTTTGAGGTGCCTAAGGATGAGATATTTGATTTCCTTTTGAGTCATTTATATGACAGATCTTTAATTTTGATAGAACCAACTCAACCTATCAATCTGGGCATGACAAAGGAACCATAGTTGATTCATGTAGCACAATCTCTATCAGAAGAGGAGAAACATGCATTTACCACATTCTTAATAGAGAAGAAGATCAACTTTGCATGGAAGTATTTAGATATGGCAGGATTGGATCCTAATCTTATCATGCATCATCTCTCTATCACTCTAGGAGTTAAACCAATAAAGAAAAAATTGCATAAAATGCATCCTCATGTAGCACTCCTTGTCAAAGCTGAGCTAGAGAAACTGCTAAAAGCTAGATTTATTTGAGTCATAGATTATGCAGAGTGGATCTCAAACTTAGTTCCAGTATCAAAACTAGATAAATCTATCAGAGTATGCACATAATTTAGAGATGTAAACAAAGTGTGCCCTAAGGATGATTTTCCACTACCAAACATTGATATGATAGTGGACATGATTGCGGGTTTTGAAATGTATTCTTTAATGGACGGTTTCTCTGGATACAATCAAATCAAAATAGCTCCTGAAGATCAAGAGAAAATAGCCTTCACTTGTGTATGGGGTAATTTTTGCTAGAATGTAATTCCATTTGGTCTAAAGAACATTGGTGCTACATATCAAAGAGCTATGACGTCTATCTTTCATGACATGATGCATAAAAAAATGGAGGACAATGTTGATGACACCTTGGCTAAATTAATGAAATGATCTGAACACCTAGCTAACTTGGGTACAATACTGGATAGAATGGAAAAATTTAGTCTCAGACTAAATCCTAAGAAATGTGCCTTTGGTGTCACTTCAGGAAAGCTTCTAGGGTACATTATTTCAAAGAAAGGTATTGAAGTAGATCCAGCTAAAGTTAAAGCAATCATGGAGATGCAACCTCCTAAGAACATTAGTCAAATGTGGACCTTACAAGGAAGGGTGCAATCAATTAGACACTTCATATCTTAGCTAGCTCAGACATATCACAACCTTTCACAAAGACATTGCATAAAGGTGTGACTTTCTTGTGGAAGGAGGAATGTGAAAAGAAATTCAATCACATCAAATAATAATTGGAAAATCCACCAATTCTCATGCCTCCTATTCAAGGGAAGCCATTAATATTTCATGTCTCTGCTACAGATACATCACTAGGGGCATTGCTAGCACAACATGATGAAAATAATAAGGAATGAGCTATTTACTACATCAACAAGACATTGGTAGCTTATGAGAAGAACTATTCCATGATAGAGAAGGCCTGTCTAGCTGTTATCTTTGCATCACAGAAGATGAGACACTACATGTTAGCTCATACTACACATCTAAAAGCAAAGATTGATCCATTGAAGTACTTATTGAGTAAAGCTACCCTCACAGGTAGACTAGCAAAATGGGTAATGCTACTAAGCAAATTTGACATTGAATATGTTGAAAGAAAAGCTATCAAGGGACAAGTTATTGCAGATCAATTAGCAAAAGCTTCAATATTCGATGACCAACCACTATAGATGGATTTTCTATCATGCACATATCCTCCAGAACATGGCGCTTATTCTTTAATGGATCCTACACACAAAATAGATCTGGAGCTGGCATATTGTTCATAACACCATAGGGTTACTCCATTACAAAGGCATTCAAGATCAAGTTCCCTTGCACCAAAAACATAGCTAAATATGAAGCTTCGCTACATAACATGAAGGTAGAAATCAAATGGAGAGTAACAGAACTACACATTCATGGAGACTCACAACTAGTCATACACCAAGTCAATGATGTGTATCAAACAAAAGATGAAAAACTCATCCCATACAAGCGCATGGTCAATGATCTAAAGAAGTACTTCATTTTAGTCACATTTGAACAAATTCCTAGAATGGAGAACAAGGTTGTTGATGCTATGGCAACACTATCATCTTTACTACAATAGCCTGAACATGAGCTACACTACAAGTTCCTGGTGGAAGCACTGTCATTCCCTGCCTACGATTGTCCAGAGACCCGCATGATCTGTACCATTGTTGGTCATGATTCCTCTCACTACAAAAACATATACTCCTACCTTCATGACCAAATAATTCCTGATACCTTTAACTGCCATGAAAATGGTTACCTTATCTGAAATGCATCATGGTATGTCATCATTGGTAATGATCTATAGAAATGAAGTCTTGATGGTACACTTCTTAGGTGTTTAGAATATGAAGAATCAAAAAGTGCATTAGAAGTAGTCCACGAAGGTATTTGTGGATCACATTCTAATGGTTTGACACTAGCTCAAAAACTCATTAGGGAAGGGTATTATTGGCCAGACATGGAAAAAGTGGCCATGAAATATGATAAGAATTTTCAGAAATATGAGGTACATGGTAACTTGATTCACGTGCTAGGGAGAGATTTGATTCTCTTAACAACATAATGGCCTTTTCAACAATGGGTGTTTGATCTCATAGGGGCTATTTATCCACATTTGTCTAATGGTCACACCCATATCATCACATCAAAAAATTACTTCACTAAATGGGTGGAAGCAGTTCCATTGACACAAGAAACTGGAAAAAAAATCTCTATGTTCATTCTGAGATACCACTTTCCATAATTTGTTGGTATGGTATACCACACTCCATCATCACAGACAATGGAGGCCAATTCAAGAACAAGGACCTAGATTCCTTATGCTCCAAATTCAAGATCACTCAACATTGGTCATCCATTTACTATCCACAAGGGAATGGGAAAGATGAAGCATCCAACAAGAATTTATTAAAAATACTACACCATACAATCAAAAAGATAGGAAAAGACTGGCACTTGATGATAAATCTAGCTCGTTGGGCTTACAGAATGAGTATCAGAATGACCACTGGGGCTACTCCTTTTTCTTTAGTATATGGGGTTGAAGCAGTACTACCTATAGAGGTTAAAATCCCATCACTAAAAATCATAATGCATGGTCTGGTAACCGATGATAATTACAAAGTGTCTAGGTTACAAGAGATTGAACTACTAGATGAGTGCAAGAAAGTCGCGTATGATCATCTAAGAGTATATCAAAAATCAATGTCTAGAGGCTACAACAAGAAGGTCAGAAATAAAGAATTTTAGGTTGGTGATCTAGTCTTGAGAGAAAACACTAAAAATCAATCCCATCGAGAACATAAAGGGAAGTTTGAACCCAACTAGCTGGGTCCCTTCATTATCACTGCTACATTTGGCTCTGGAGCCTATCAACTCTCAACAACTAAAGGAGAGCAGCTTTGAGAACCAATCAAGATTCTCCATTTGAAGAAATTCTATGCTCGAGACATTCAGTCTGTGAAAATGTCCTTGAAAAAGTATAAAAATTAGAAAAAGTCCTGAAAAAATGATCATCCTGGTGAAAAACTAGCAATAGGCACCTTGATGGTTTAAAAAAAAATAAAAAAATGGAAAAATACAAAAAAAATTGAAAAGATGAAAAATACAAAAAAAAAGAAAAAAGTGCCTTGGTGAAAACCTGGTAAACAGGTGCCTGGGTAGCAAAAATAGAATCTCTTCCAAGATGGTGAAAACCTGACAAACATGCACCACTTGTAAAAAAAGCTCCATTTATTAAAGCAATCTTTGCAGTCTCCTAGCTTTCAATAATGTTTTAGTTTGTACATATCTCCTTGTTTGCTTTCACATCCTATTTTCAATAAAGTTGCTCTACGCACCAAACAACAAAGTGTCTGTATCCCATCAAAATTTAAAACTTGGGGGCAACCAATGCCATATCCTATGGTCCTTAGTACCTCAAACGAGTCATATCTAGTCAAGGTCCTTCAAAGCTATATCCGAGTCAGTTTGTCTGTCTCCCTACTAGAAAAGGATTTTGCACCTAACAACACAACCAAACTACAACGACAAACAAAAACAATATCCATGACATGCTTTAATCTTCTTGTATGCTAACTGATTCACATTAAGATTTTTGCATATTAGGTTCTCTCGAGCTCATCAATGATGTCCTTTATAGGATTTATAGAGCGATGATTGGGTGCATAATCTTTTATTTATTTTTTGTTTGTATGTGAAAATATAATTAGTCTGGAAACTTTGGATTGAATTGGTGTCCACTATAAGTTCCTCCATCATGATTGGATGGCCACGTGTACCTCGACCATTGATACCTAGATGCTTCAGGGAAGTCATATCTAACTTTGTATTTATGAGTGATTTCTTATTTCTATTATGAAACACAACATTACCCAAGGACATGAATGATAAAGGGTCACTATGGGCAATTCACATTGGAATCAGAATGATCTCCCCATTGCTTGGTGTGTTTGTACACAAGGTGTATTTAAGTCATCACAATGTTTATGTTATGATGCTTCTACAAATTGCTAAATCAAAATGGACATGATATTCAGGCCATCCTGGATTTTGTGCCTTGGTGCTTATATCTATATTTGACATTTCTAACTAAAAGTCAATATTCATATGTTCATGGTTGTCTAACCAGTGAACATTGTATTGACTATCCAGTATTACCTAAAAATATTTAGTGATGATAAAGACTGACATATGATCAATGACTAAGTCCTAGGTCTGCATTTCATTTGAATTTTGCACTTTGCATGGTTGCATCTTTCTCATGATTTGAATTCAGCATGGTGTTTGATATTCTCCAAATTGCACTTAAACACATTACAAGGACTAAGAGTCACATGAAGGTCCCTAAAACTAATCAGCAAGCAGTAACCATTCTAGGTTACACATCCTTTTTGACAATGAATGAGCACTTAAACTCTTCATGTACCAGCAAAAACATATCATGTGTATCGCTGCATTTATATATCACATCATTTTCATAAATCATCTCATCTATCCATTTCATACATACATGTGCATCCATAAAACATTACCAAAGCCATACATTTTTCATTATCTAACATTCACCATTACATTTCACATTGCATATTCATACATTCAAAAGTAAAAGAGAAACATTTCATACATTTTACATCACATGATAAACATCATAAATTGAAATAACAAGTGCTATGAAGTCAAAAACACTAAAAAAATGATCTCGTATATATATGAATCAATATAGTACAAAGGTGTGCACAAGGTGCATATGATATAATAATGAGCTCCAATGAGCTATCTAGTATATCAAAATGACAAAATGAGGAAGCAAAATGAATCAACTATCAGCCTGATCCTCAGCATCAGGTGCTGCTCCTCCTATTGGTGCATTGGGCGGTGGCTCAGCACATGTCACTCTAGCTCCCTTGGATGTTAACATATACTGAGAGTAGGAGGTAACTCTTTGCTCGGGTGGCACAACTGAAAAGTAAGCAGAAACATAATATGTTGCTCGCCTCATCTGATGGATCACCTCAACCTACAATTGCCTGATCTCCTCATCTCGCTCCCTTAGCTGCTTGTCACACTCTCATAATTGGACCTCTAAGGATAGGCTATGGGATCTTTGGTCACTAAGTTGGTGCCGTATCCACCTGATCATGTTTTGAGGTGTCTACCTCAGCCCAGGATCTACCTTCGCTGCTACCTCAACATCCTCCATGGTCTCATTGGCACCACCACCTATATTAGTCCGCACCTTACAACATTGAACCTTAGCTCCCAAGTCAAAATCTAGTGCCTCCTGTGCCTCATCCATGGGTGTGTCCTGATGCGCACCCAATACCTCCTTTGTAGCTATTGTACTCCCTATACCACCTAGAGTACCACCCTCACCTCTGTTGTGCCGATGCTACAAAACTATTGGTCTAGTCAATGGAACTACCCATGGAATATGGGTAGGCCTCACATCTCCTCCTGGTCATGATGGGATCCCTACTTCTCTTAGCCTCAAAGGGATAGGATGTGCCATCGAGATATGAACCTCCTGTCTCCTCTATCCTCTACCCATAGAGGCACCTGTGACATTCTCCACCTTCTCCATCATGGGAATCAGCTTGATCAGATTAGAAAACCACCTAATAGGATGCTCTGCTATATATGCCATGTAGGCATTAGTAAATTCTGCATCTGCTACCTGAGCTTGGTAGTCCCAATCCCTACTCTATAACCTGCTATACTCCAAGCTACAAATTGTAAATGATAATCTAGCGGACCATCCTAGTTTTATCTCTCGCACCTGTCGTGCATAAGCAATGAAGTCCTGGAGCTCATCCTAGATCAAGCCATGTTGCCTCCATACCCTCGTGATCAAAAACTACTCTAGGACACTGGTAGAGCACCTTATCAAGATCTAGCTTTGACAAAAAAAGCCAAACTACACCCAAGCTATGGGCCACACCTCTACCTATAGGTATGGTCTCCAAGTAACCATAGTCATATCATCGAGGAAATGCCTCCAATACTCTGTCCAACCCATATGCACCTATGTAACATATTCAAAATATCTATAAATAAGAGGCTCCTGGTCCTGCTTCTCATCACCGCAAATGAGCTTGCATATGGGAATGTTCTCCCATGCCTAGATCTAAAGTACTATCATGCATAATGTGAAAGTCTTACCCTAATGGTAGACAATTTCATGCATCTATGAATCTATATGGGCTAATAAATACTGCCCCCATCTGTACTCTACTGACCGGGCCATCAATCGCTGAACCATCGGTGCCTAGCCCATCAGTAGACCATTCTGCTGATGGTCAGACATAATGATCCCACCGATCATGCTAGTTATAATGCACTCGAGCCTATGAGTCTGCCCATAGCACTGCACTAGAACCTCCCAAGAAATTTGTTGAGCAATCTACTCATCTACTCCAAATAATGTACAAAAGGCCTGTAAACTTTTATTCCCAGCACTAAGATAGTCTGGGCGAGGGCCATGAAATGGAATTTGAAGAATTTTATAGACATCCTTGGGTGTAACTATAATCTCTCCTATCGGGAGATGGAATGTCTATGTCTCTGAATGAAAATGCTCTACGAGCACGGTGATCAAACTGTGGTTTATCCAAATGTTAGGTAAATGAATCAGGTACTCAAACCCACAAGCGGCAAGGTGAACCCTCATCGGATCTGACAATGCCAAACAAAGTATCTGAGTAGAAGGATGTGGAAAATAAACATGAACATCAAGGTACCTAACCTACAAAGCACAGAAACTAGGATGAACATCAATAATTCACTAAAAAATGAGGATACATGCATGCAAATCAAGAAAATGACTATATCAAAAGGTGCATTAATAGCTATGGGATTCAGCTAGATAATCAAATTTTTTGGAAAAATTCACTAAGGACCTCAAAATTGCTCACTATTTTCCATACGACATTTCAAAAAATTAAAAATTGGTGTCAATTATCATACGAAAATATACATGAACCCATACGACATTCTACATGATCCCGCACGACAGTTGAGGGACCCAACGAAATGTCATATGAGAGATGGGTGTCTCCCATACGAAAATATACTACTACAGATATGACACATGAAATGGCCTTGAAATTTCATATGACACACCACAACATGTTGTACGACATCCCGTGAACCAAAATTGAAAAATTGAAAAAATGTGCTAAAAATCCTAAAAAGCAATTAAAACGTGTTAAATTGAATTCAAAGAGAAGCACATAGGTCCATTTACCGGATTCCCATACTATCTGGGTCTCTGATACCACCTAGAGCACTCAAAATGATGTGAAGACACTGGAACTTGCAGTTTTCTCTCAGAGGGCTCCAGAAGGTTTCTAAAGTCAACTAGTTGAAATAAATTGAAAATGATCCCTTTTGGCCTTATATAGGTATTGACCTAATTTTTCAAAATGCTCCATTTTGCATAAAAATTGCACCCCTAGCTAATGTCGACATTCTGAACCTATTTTCGAGATCAAAATCAAAATCTGAGACCATTTATGTTGTCAAAAATGCGATTTAAAATTTTTGGACCTAGGATGACCGACTGCTTGCATAATCAACCTTCATGACATCACATAAATCTAGTATTCAACTTAAATGATTATCTAACATCAACTTCCTAAAATTTCAACTTGGTCAACCATAGTCAAATCATGGTCAAACCTAGTCAAACTTGGTCAATAGGACCCCTAAACAATGCAGAATGCATCCCCAAATGTGTACAACCATTTCTATAATTGATTACATTTCTTTTAATCATTTAATGCTGGTTTTCTTGCTAGATTTTGATTTTAATCCTGAAGGGGCATGGTATTACACATCATTAATCAAATATGTCAATCAAAATTTCTTTAGCAATTAAAACAACAACCACGTCTAGTTGCTGACTCATCAAAGTCCTTGTCGCTTGGGGCATATTAGATTCATCAAAATCCATATCAATCTGGTATTCTCTCATAAACTTGCAAACTCTATCAACTCTTCATAACCATCATTTCAGTAGTGTTATTTTCTTGATTCTTCATAACTGAAGGGTTCAGACTTGGCATCCTTTCGATTCCTTTGGACAATCATGTCTGGAGTCACGATAGTCAATTCCTCATAATCATAGGTTCAGAATCAGATGTTTTATCACTTCTTCGTAATCATCGATTCATTGTTGGTACCATTAACATCATCTCAATTCTTGGTCAATCGGGACCTAGATCAACATCTTCAAATCTTTCAGTCAGTTTCTATCTCAGAATAGATTAATCTTTTAGGATCATTTTCTCCACCACATAACTGAGTCTGAATCTCATAAAAAATAGATTAATCTTTGAACCACTACTCTTCGCACAGTAATTCAATGAGGGGAAAAATGTAATACCCCAAAAAAGGGCTTTAGTACCATTGACCTCTTATATTGACAAATCGATCAAAATCAAACTTAAAGTCCTAACCTAATGCACATCTGCACATCGAATAATCAAAACCCTAATCGATCCTATCTCAATTCTGCAGCGGGGAATATTCATAAATATTTCTAATTATTTCTAATTAAATATTATTTCGCAATAAATAATATTATTTTATTGATCCTAAAGTCAATTAATTGAATATGTTGAATATTTAATTAATTAAACTTAATTCTGTCACTTAATTAATTTAATCAGATTTAATTAATATTTATTCCTAATTAATATTATTTATTTGACAATAAATCATAATTTCTAAAAATAATTGATTGAATATTTATTTAATTGATTAAACACAAGTTGTCAAATTTAATGATTTAATTTAGAATAAAGTTTGATTAAATAATTTATTAACCCATAAATCCGTTATTTAATTGTTCAAATCAGTTAAGTTGAGAGTAAAACACATGGAAAATTAAATAAACTCATAATTATCTATGCACAAATGAGAAAAGCAGTTAAACTCAAAATCAACTATTAAACTCAATTTGTTAAATTTTTGAACTCAACATGTGATTATGAGTTGAAAAGCAAATTGGAGTTATCTAAACTTCTAATTTGAGTTAAAAAGCTGATTTTGCATGATTTTGTGAGATAACTACTTCTACTTTCCTGATAACTCAACAATCAATTCGAGTTTATTAGGGAGAGATTTTTGGCTTTCCATGAGTTCTCAAAAACCCTAGATTTCTATTTAAACAGGCCCCAGTCCTTGACAAATGATCATGAATTTGTAGAATCTTTGCACGTGCAATCTGGAGAATTTGGAGATTGTGCAATTTTTGAGATTCTTTGCTAACATTTGTTTTCTTGATTTAATTGCACTTATATCATTGATAGCTTAGATTTCAATTCATCTTTCATTTAGTTTTAGATCATTTTACATTATTTTCATCATTATTGCATAGAAAATCCAAAAATATAGATTAAATCTGCATTCATTTTCATAGCTTTCATCATTCAAATATTTTATTTAGGTGTTGCATTGTCATTGATCTCGGTCAATTTCTAAGAATACGATACTTACATCTATTAGAAGGCATTAAATCGCCTGGTTAATGATATACTTGTTTATTGCTTATTTTCTGATTATTAACCAATAATGTTTTACTAAAGTGTTGTGTCCCATAAACATGTGCAATTTTCACACACACACCAAGACCTATCATTTTGGTTATTTTTTTATTCATCTTGGTGATCTTTGTCCCAAATAAGGACAAAGTTTCCTCTCCTTCCATTAGTTTCTAACATTTTTGAAAGATAAAGTTCACCTCTATTGATGCACGAATGCGGTCATGAATTCCCTTGCTTGCCAAATGTCTGTCACTGGTTGTGTTGATTTGTTGCAAAATATGTTTTGCAGTATTCTGTCTCTGACAATTTTTTTAATTCTTCTCAATGTTCTCTTTGCGTTTCCCAAAAATATCTCTAAGACTTTCATTCAATTCAAACCAATCACACAACTTATAAATAGTCACCTTTATTTGTCCCCAAAAGTATTTTTTTATTTTACCGACTGTATTATTTATTCGGTCATTCAAGCTATTTTCATAAGTTTTAATTATATTATTCTCCTTATTTAGCTCTTCTCTCATTTCTGACAACTGGTGTTCACTATGTTTTTTTATTTTCTCTACTTTCTCTTCCCACTATTTTGATTTTACCCTCTCATTCTCCAATTCTTTATTTAAGTTATTTTTTGCATGTGCTGCAGTCTCCATGCGTGTGTATAAACTTAATGAAGAGACTTTTTCATCCTCAATTTTTTTATTTCTTTCTTCCAAATTTTCCCTCAGATTATTTTAGTTTTGTGTCCATATGTTCTTGCTGTCCAATTGCTTCTTTAGAGGATGAATTTTTTATCCTTTTCTCTAATTCTTTGCACCTATTATCTAGTGCTTTATCCTTTGCCTTTTCATTTTCCAAGTCTACCTTTAACTTATCTATTGTGCCCTTAACCTTTCCTTTCTCTCTCTCCAACTTCATCACTGAACTATAGACCACTTGGTTGGTCATTTTTGACACATTTATCTTGTCCACATTTTTACTTTTGGATAAATCCATTTGGGGGGTGCTAACTTGAAATTTAGATGGATCTAACTGACTCTCTTGTGGATTGTTATCTCTAACCGGGGCATAAAAGCCATAAACTCCATTATTTCTTTCTTTGGGTCATATGTGGGAAATAACTATTAATCTCTATTGAGCATTTAAGGTTTTCATTAGTATCAAAGGATAGTAAATAGGTTGGTCAGTTACTTATATTGAGACAGTCGGTAACTAGAAGTAAGACAGAGCAGTCGGTAAAGCCTCTTACACCGAGCACCAGTGACACCGAAATCGATGGTCAGTAAACACCAAGCATCGTAGTATACACCGAGCAACTTATACAATGTTTACCGATGATAACAAAAAATGGCATAGTAATCATAAATGGCACATTATTCTATGCAGATGGTTACAACAGATCGTAAAATAGTTTACCAAGATCGAGGAGCATTTATTGTAAATAGATACTCATTAAATGTAATGTTTATCTTATTGTATTAGTTGATCTAGGTTATTTTGCACCGTAGATCTTAGGGTTATGATTATTTTTGTAACCTAATTTTTGCTTAGGCGAAAAAATAGAACACTATATATTGTATATGTTTGCACCATTTTATAAGGTTGTTGAACTAATATATATATGAATCACAGAGCACTTGAAGAATTTTCCTATCTTCAAGACAATCAGTTTACCGAGCATAACATAGTACATAGGATATCAGATTGAGCAGAATCAGTGAAGGCTACCGAGAAAAATAGAGAAGGAAACCATCATAGATAAGGTGATATTTTGATAAGCACTTATAGATCTATTTCAGACAATTGAGTTGTCAACTAGCAGCTAATTACCTATTACTTTTTGACAATTGTGATAGAGTTTTTGGTGAAATCTCTTAACTAAGTAGACTTAACAATTTTTGTATAAATCTCTTAACTGAGTACACACTTCATTTAGTGTTGTTAAATCCTATAACTAGGTAGATCTAGTTGATCTAATATGTTACTCCTAACAGGGTAAGATCACCAGAAGTGATCAAAACTTGTAGCCTTAACAGGCAAACCTTTTCTATTTGCAGTAGTGAAGAATTTGTGGGTGTCATCCCCACCATAGTTTTTACCTTCTAACAAGGGTTTCTACGTTACCAAAATACTTGTGTTATGTGATTGTCATATTGATTTCATGTTGTTTACTTTCTTAAGTTAACTAGATGATTGATTTATACAATTGGATTCAAGTTATTTTGATCAGTTATCACAGTATATAGTTATAGATCTGAAAGGTTTTACAAGGAAAGTTTTGAAGGCACTGATTCACCCCTCCCCTCTCAGT
This sequence comes from Chamaecyparis obtusa, assembly GCA_027943335.1. Taxonomy (NCBI): domain Eukaryota; kingdom Viridiplantae; phylum Streptophyta; class Pinopsida; order Cupressales; family Cupressaceae; genus Chamaecyparis; species Chamaecyparis obtusa. The sequence goes on from BSBK01006832.1 coordinate 207,803, forward strand.
ACCTATCTCTCCTAATTCCAAAAATTGGTATCAGAGCATAGTTCTTTTAAATTGGAATGATTATGTGTTGTCTTTGATGTCACATAGATGTCATATCAATTGTCAGCTCAGTTGGTCAGCAAAGCAATTCCCAGTGTCTACCGAGCTCAGTCAGTCAGAAAAGCAGTTACCAGTGTCTACCGAGACCTCTCAAGTGTCAAAAGAAAATAATGATAGCAAACAGAAAAATCTCCCTCTTTGACAACACATGCCAAAGATAACACACTTTCGTTGAATACCAATGTACCTTAAGTACTGAATCATATGCAATGATTCCTTGACTATGCTGCATCAACTAACTGATCTTCAACATGCTCTAGTGGATGCATTATTAAAACTCAATTTAGTGAGCCTCAGATAGGGGAATGATCCCTAACTTACCTCTTAGATACAAGAATGCATCCTTAGGTAGTGGCTTGGTGAAGATATCTACAATTTGTTCTTTTGTATGAATATATTCCAATCTGATTTCCTTGTCCTACACCAATTCTCTGACAAAGTGATATTTTATAGCAATGTGTTTGGTTTTGGAATGCATTACTGGATTCTTTGAAATATTTATTGCACTTGTATTATCACAGAACATAACAACTGGTTCTTGGATCTCAACTTTCATGCCTTCCAATAACTATTTGAACCAAACAATATTAGAGCAGTTTACTGCTGCAGCAATGTATTCTGCTTCTGCTGTGGATTGGGATGTGCAATTTTTCTTTTTACTGGTCCAAGATACTAACCTTTTGCCAAGAAAAAATGCTCCACCACTTGTACTCTTTCTGTCATTAATGTTTCCTACCCAATCAGCATTAGTAAACACTTTTAAGTCTAGATTGCCTCCAAATTTATACCACAAGCCATAATCTTTAGTTCCTTTCAAGTACCTCAAGATTCTTTTGATTGCCATCATGTGATTTTCTCTGGGTTTTGCTGAGACTCTTGCTACTATACCAATTGCTAAGGGAATATCAGGCCTTGTATGTACTACATACTATAATTTTCCAATCATTGATCTGTATAAGGTCTGATCTACTTCTTTTGAATCATCATCTTTGGTAAGCTTCAGTCCAGTACACATGGGTGTACCAACTGGTTTTGAATCTTCCATACCAAACTTCTTAAGTATTTCCTTGATGTATTTAGACTGAGTAATGTAGATACCATTCTTTTTCTACTGAATTTGAAGTCCAACAAAGAATTTTATTTGACCAAACATAGACATTTCAAATTCTTTGTTCATTTGCTCTGAAAATTCTTTGCACTGATCATCATTCCCTATAAACATAGTATCATCTACAAATATTTCTGCTAGAAAAATTTTGTTACCTGGTCCTTCTTTGATGTATAAATTACTATTGTCATTGGCTCTTTTGAAATTAATTTGAGTTAGATAGTTATGTAATCTTTCATACCATGCTCTAGGGGCTTGTTTCAGACCATACAGTGCTTTGTGTAACTTGCAGACCATACAATTTTATTTGACCATACCTTGAACTGAGTACAATTGAGGAAAGACACATTCAAAACTCCTTATGAGTTATGGTATGGCTATAAACCCAATATAAGTTACCTAAAATTATTTGGTAGTAAATGTTACATCTTGAAAGAATCTAGAAAAGGAAAACTTGATGCAAAAGGTGATGAAGGAATATTTTTGGGATATTCTTGCAAAAGTAAGGCATATAAATGTCTAAATTTGTCTACTCATAAAATCATAGAAAGTGCACATGTGAAAGTAGATGAGTTTGCAGAAAAGACTGAAGAAGAAAGCAAAAGGGAACCAGAGGATTATAGAAGATTTGTTTACATTGAACCTGATACATTGCAAGACACATTTTTCAATGAGGAGACTACATCAACTGAGCCCAGTATAGTAATCGAGTCATAAGAAGAAGTTCAGACTGAGTCACAAGAAATCGAGTCTCAGCCTGAAGTTACTGAGCAAATATCTACCGAGCCTGAGCAAACTGAACCTGAAGATGAAATTCAAGAAGATGACAATGTAACTCATTCAAGAAGAAAGGAACCTGTATTGGCCAAGTATGTCAGGAAGCATCATACACCAGATCAGATTATTGGAGACAAATCAGATGGCACTATGACAAGGAATAAACTAAAAGGTACATGTTTACTTGCTGATTTTGAACCTAAAAATGTCAAAGATGCATTGGAAAATGAAAGTTGGATTGAGGCTATGAACGAAGAAATAGAGAAAATAGAGAAAAATAAGACATGGACTCTTGTACCTAGGCCTAAAGATAAAAATGTAATTGGGACAAAATGGGTATTCAGAAATAAGTTGAATGAAGATGGTCAAGTATCAAGAAACAAAGCAAGATTGGTATGTAAAGGATATTCTCAAGAAGAAGGTATAGATTATGGAGAGAATTTTGCTCCTATTGCAAGATTAGAAGGTGTAAGGACTCTACTTGCATATGCAGCACATAAGGGATTTAAGGTATATCAGATGGATATAAAATCTGCATTTCTCAATGGTATTCTTGATGAAGAAGTATACATTGAGCAACCTAAAAGTTTTATGGATCCAGACAAAAGGGATATGATCTGCAAGTTACACAAAGCACTGTATGGTCTGAAACAAGCCCCTAGAGCATGGTATGAAAGATTACATAACTATCTAACTCAGATTAATTTCAAAAGAGCCAATGACAATAGTAATTTATACATCAAAGAAGGACCAGGTAACAAAATTGTTTTGGCAGAAATATTTGTAGATGATACTATGTTTATAGGGAATGATGATCAGTGCAAAGAATTTTTAGAGCAAATGAACAAAGAATTTGAAATGTCTATGTTTGGTCAGATAAAATTCTTTGTTGGACTTCAAATTCAGTAGAAAAAGAACGGTATCTACATTACTCAGTCTAAATACATCAAGGAAATACTTAAGAAGTTTGGTATGGAAGATTCAAAACCAGTTGGTACACCCATGTGTACTGGATTGAAGTTTACCAAAGATGATGATTCAAAAGAAGTATATCCGACCTTATACAGATCAATGATTGGAAAATTACAGTATGTAGTACATACAAGGCCTGATATTGCCTTAGCAGTTGGTATAGTAGCAAGATTCTCAGCAAAACCCAGAGAAAATCACATGATGGCAATCAAAAGAATCTTGAGGTACTTGAAAGGAACTGAAGATTATGGCTTGTGGTATAAATTTGGAGGCAATCTAGACTTAAAAGTGTTTACTGATGTTGATTGGGCAGGAAACATTAATGACAAAAAGAGTACAAGTGGTGGAGCATTTTTTCTTGGCAAAAGGTTAGTATCTTGGACCAATAAAAATCAAAATTGCACATCCCAATCCAGAGCAGAAGCAGAATACGTTGCTGCAGCAGTAAACTGCTTTAATATTGTTTGGTTCAAACAGTTATTGGAAGGCATGAAAGTTGAGATCAAAGAACTAGTTGTTATGTTTTGTGATAATACAAGTGTAATAAATATTTCAAAGAATCCAATAATGCATTCCAAAACCAAACACATTGCTATAAAATATCACTTTGTCAGAGAATTGGTGCAGGACAAGGAAATCAGATTGGAATATATTCATACAAAAGAACAAATTGCAGATATCTTCACCAAGCCACTACCTAAGGATGCATTCTTGTATCTAAGAGGTAAGTTAGGGGTCATTCCCCTATCCGAGGCTCACTAAATTGAGTTTTAGTAATGCATCAACCATAGCATGTTGAAGATCAATCAGTTGATGCAGCATAGTCAAGGAATCATTGCATATGAATTAGTACTTAAGGTACATTGGTATTCAATAGAAGTGTGTTATCTTTGGCATGTGTTGTCAAAGAGGGAGAGTTTGCTGTTTGCTATCATTATTTCATGAAATTTCTAAGAAAGAGATTTTTTTAAAAAAAAAGGAAGAAAAGAGGGAGAGTTTTCAGTCAGAGAGAGAAGTTTGTTGACAGAGGGAGATGCAAATCAGAATGAAGCTAAGGATATGTTCCTTATTCTATGTTTGCTATGAAATTTCATTGTGCTATGACATATTGTGTTGCCATCAATGCTAAAGAGGGAGATTGTTGGATACAATTGTCTGAAGGAGATTGTTGGAATGATTATGTGTTGTCTTTGATGTCACATAGATGTCATATCAATTATCAGCACAGTCAGTCAGCAAAGTAGTTACCGGTGTCTACTAAGACCTCTCAGGTGTCAAAAGAAAAGTATGGCAGAAAATAGTGTTAACCGAGCTTCCTTGGTTATCGAAGGAAAGTTAGTGTCTACCGAGTTCACTCGGTCTCCAAAGGATGTTGAAGAATTCACAGTACTTACCAAGTTTTCTCGATCACCAAAGGAAATCTTATTCGGATTAATGTTTACCAAGCAAGGTTGGCCCAGTAAAGGATTTTGTCAATTTAAGAAATAAAGTTGGTTTATTCCAGCCGACTGTTGAAATGGTTAGTGATGTTTGTAATAATTATTAGTGCCAACTTGACAATCCGAATGGTATATATATATAGAAGGTCAAGTTGTGAATTAAGAGTAAGCAGAAAGAAGAAAGAGAAGAATAGTATGAGAAAATTTTGAAGGATGGTTAGATATCCTTGAAGAGCAGCAGAGATATATTTGATCAGGAAGGATCTAGTGAAGCAGAACAAAGATCTGTAATCAGCAATTCAGTTGCATCACTATTCAGGTCACTTCATTGTTACTTTCTTACCATTGTAGCAGTGATTTCAAAATCTCCTAACCGAGTTGGTTTAACAGCCATTTTGTAAATCCTCTAACAAGGTCAGACCTAATAGTGTGTTTTGTAACCTTTTACCGGGTTGGCTCCTAATAGGGCATCACTTCAGAAGAGTGAAAATCAATAGCTAGTTACATTGGTGGTTTTTCCCATATTGGGTTTCCACGTTAAATCTAGTGTCTCTTGTGTTCATAGTATTTTCTTTATTCATGCATGTTAATCATTGATGAATGCTTAAGAACAGTTATAATTAACACTCTCTGCAATTATCGAGTTTCAACATTTCACTATATGTCAGCATTAAATAATTTATTAGGACATCTAAGGGATCAGTGGTAATATTTTGTGGTTAAATGATTCACCCCCCCTCTCAGTTACTACATATATATTTCCAACAATTCACCCCTCCCCTCTCAGTACCTATCTCTCCTAATTCCAAAAATTGGTATCAGAGCATAGTTCTCTTGTTGAACAGTCTAACCACTGAAGGGTAAAGATCTAAGTCATGGAGAGATACAAGCTTGACAAGACTATTGAGAATTAGAAGATACAAATATAGATGTTTGTGGAACAGTATAAACAAGCCAAGGAAGAACTGAAGAAATTACTAGTTGAAAGAAAGAACCTTGCAATTCAGCTGAATGAAATTAGTTATCATGAAGAACCTATTGATGAAATATTTGATCATATTGGATCAAGCTCTGGAAGCATATCTGATGGATCTGAAAGGATAATCTTTGATTTATCTGAAAAGAATCAACATCTATTTGAGCAAGTGAAAGCACTTCAAATCGGTCATAATCTCAAATGGTGAGAATGGTGGAAATCATGAACAATGGTAGACAAGTTGAACAAGATCAAAATTTGGCTATTGAAGACCGAAGACTAATGACTTAACAACTTCAAGAAAAAGAAAAAGAAATATAGAGACTCACTGATCATCACTTCCAAGTATCAAATCAAATGATAATAGTTAATCAAGAAATGAACCGAGTAAATGGAGAATTATCAAGAAGACTTGAAGATGTTGCAATACTCAGAGAAGATAATGAAAAAATGAGAAATGAAATAAAGACACAAAAGCAACACAATGAGATGATGAAGATAGCTGAGGATAGTTCTAAAAAGATTGATGGTTTCCTGACTAATCAAAGGAGATTTAGAAGCAGAGCCGGTATAGGCTACATTGGTGAAGGAGAATCATCACAAGAAGCTGAAAAATTCAACAACAATCAAAGTCAGAAACCTAAAGTGATGACATGTTACCACTATGGAAAAATAGGACATACATCTAATGTGTGCAGAAGCAAAGCACAAGGTAAACCTCCTATCATTCTAAAAATCAATGGATATTGTTATTACTGTGGTAAGTTTGGACATCTAGCTTATGAATGTAGAGCTAAGAAGAATGACATTGCTAATAATACTATTGAGGAGAAAATGTGCTATACTTGTAATAAGCATGGACATACTGCAAGGTGAAAATGAAACAAGTCTGGACACCTAAAGAGAAACAACAATGAAAGCCATATCAACCAAAGGGACAAGGTAACTCATATGTTTGGGATTATAATACATGGACTAATTGTGCTACGTGTGGTCAGTATGGACATATTGCAGCTAATTGTTATAGAAAGAGTAGGATTGGACAATCAAGAAACTAGACAAATGTAGGAATGGCATGTATGCACTGTCACAAGGTCGGTCATGTAAGCAAGAACTGCAGAGACCGGGCACCTGATGAAAACCATATATTTGAGAGTGGATATAACATTGCAAAAATTATGAAGTTAAGGAACACAATGTGGAAGAAGGCATCTAATGAGATTGCTGAGTCAAGTAACACTGTCAGTGAAACCTTGTCCACTGGATTGGGTGACATCGGTACCTCCACTTAAGATGACAAGGTATGTATGGAACTAACATTTTAAATGATCATATTTTACGTACAGTTCCTTATATATGATGTACAAATACCAAATCTGCATGAATAAAAATGCACCATGTTTTATGTTTTATAAGTTTGCAAATGTCATATAGTCGGTAAAAGAAGAAACGTGAGTTGGTTACTCATCGGTAATCACTATACAAGGTTAACCGACAATAGTACAAACCGATGAAGAATTTCTATGTTAACCGAGCAAAGGAAATTGTAGACATTACTGAGCTGATAGCCATTTTGTACCGAAAGTTAGGTCACACATTTAATGCATCAAAGTTTGAGTGGGAATATCAAAAAACCTATAAATACACAAAAATATAGTTCATTGTTACATTGCAATTTTGAAGAAAGGAGATTTTACAGAGAAGAGTTTGAGCTAAAGATTTTTAGAAAAGATTCAAAGCTACTATAGATCGAACTGATGACAAATTCTTCGATGATAATGAGTAAGTTCATCTGCCTACTAAACACTGGTTATCTATTGTTTGCTGAAACCCTATAAACAATTTATGGCATCAACATCGACCGCAAGAAAATCGCAAAACATTGAGGAGGAAGTGGAATTAATTGTTAGGGCACACTTTGCCGAGGAGAAATTCAAACCTCATCCCAAGGTCGCAGCACAAACATATGATATGGGCACATTTTCTAGTATTCCAGATAAGGTTTTGTTAATAGAAGAAGTTAGGGCCTACATTCATTGCAAGACTAGTGAAGTATGTGATTTTGAGACCATTGTAGCTTATCAGCAAGTCTATGGACCGGATGGTAAGATTAAATCTGAATACAAGTAGATTGAGGAGTCAGGGTTATGGTGTTTTACATTCTTCCCGCAATCCTTTCACAATGACTGGATAAGAATCATGCTAAGAAGATTTCATGATGGAAAATTTTGGTTAGATAAACTTGTTGAGGTCACTAAGAAGATTATTAGTAGGGTCACTAGGTACCCTACAACTGACAAAGCCAAAGCTTTTCGAAGTTCATCTCGTCCCGATGTAGAAAAGAACACTGGAGCTCAATGGGATGGTAGCGCATTGAAAATATCAACTATCAAAGATCCAACAGTAAAATTTGCAGCTCATGTAATCGGGTACAAGATATTCCAATCAAGCAGACCAAATAGTGTACCCTGCAACACCGTGGAAATGGCTTACAAAATTGTGAAGAAAGATCACCAGGTTGATCTTGCCGAGCTACTACTACACCAAATGCATGAAAATATGAAGACAATATAAGCAAAGAAATCTAATACATGTAAGTACAGATCATTGCTTGTCTGTACATTTCTCTATCTACAAAAATATGTACCGGGTATTGGTAAAGTAAACTAGCAATCGGACAAACCATTAACTACACAGATCGGTGAAATGATGAAAAGTCTAGGAGATAATCTGAACAGGGAATTCAATGCATATTTCATAGAATTTCAAACAAAAATGCAACAAAGAAGTAGAATTCCTAAGGAATTAGTAAGCAAATTTGAAGATGACATATGCTTTGTGGTAAGCATAGACCACTCAATGATAAAGGTAGTAGAACCGAGAACAAAATGGCTAGCACTGATGGGATATGAAATGAATCATGATTTCACTTTGAAATCTATTAATGCATTGCTGGCATTACCGATAGATATCACTGCTAGTAGGTTTGGTGTATATGAGGAAGCTAAGTCTAGAATCTCAACGGACATAGAGATCAAAAAAATGTCTAGAAGGGAAAAGAAAATGAGAAAAGATCTCTTAGAAAAATATGGAACTACATTTGACTCACCTAAGGAGTCACCGCTTGATGAGGCAACTGACGGTTAGTTACAGTTGGCTGACAAGCCCTATGATAGCGAGGAGACTGAGTCAGAGAAAGAAAAGGATCACACACCAGTTCCTTCCACAACTAATGAACAAGAAATGCAGCTACCAGAACCTGAAGGAATGAAGACACGTTCATCAACTACTACACAATCCACCGAGCAAGTCAAAGTAGTAAAAGTAGAAAAAGAAGAGCAGCTACACTGATGAAGAAATACATAAAGAGAAAGAACAAAAAGGTAGCTGAGCCACCGAAGAAAAAGAGGAAATACATAAGAAATAAGGAAGATCTAGAGGATACAGAAACTGAAAATGATCCTGATCAATTCAAGTTAGTTCGTAACATGGAAAGTACTATAGAAGAAATTATTGAAGATATAATTGAGAATGGAAATCTTACAGATCCAGGCATAGGAAAATTTGGCACAATGTCAATTGAGGACAAAACAAAGATAGAACATGCTATCATCTAGATGATGATCAAGTTCAAGAAAGTACTAATGGAATTTGCATGCCAATTGCCAAAAGAACTTGATGACAAAATAAGTGAGAGATGGGCTATTGCACTAGATACAGAGAAAAGGAAAAGAGAATGGTCACTAGGCCGTGCAGCCTCACACTTAAGCTATGCTGTGGTCAGTGAATACATGACAAAATATTAGGCTAGATTTCTAGTCAAGAACAGAGCAATGCAGATCATGGATGAGAATGTGGATGATATGGATGTCATATGTGACTCACTATGGACATCAATTTTGAAAGCAGAAGAGAAAGCTAAACAGGAAGCATTCCTAAAACTATCTAAGAAGAGACACTGTTCAAAAGGTAAAGGTATTTTTATTGATGATGACAAGGGGAAGAAAATAGAGGACGCCAGTATATCAGTTACTGAGGTAATTGATATGACTGAACACAAGGAAGAAATCAAAATTTCACAGGATGCACCGGATCAAGTTAAGATCCACTTGCAAAAGAAAACCAATGATGATGCACTCATTGAGGACATCACTAACAGTGATCCTGATGATGAGGATGAAGAAGATGTGAAAATTGCGCCATACAAAGATGAAGCATTAGACACTGCTAGTGTGCTCACATCACTACCGGGTGAACTACCTGTACTTGCAGAGGTAGTTGAAATAATTTCACAAGTACAACATGATGTACCTCATCCTGAGCCAAATAAAGATACCACTAAGATTCAAGCACCCAAGCAACCTACAGATACAAATGAGCCTAACAAACTAGAGGCATAGTCTACAGAAACAAAGGAACTAGAAGAAACCAAGTCAACCAAGGTGAACCCACCTGACACTACAACCAAGACTCCCACACAATCTACTGAGGAGTAGAAGAAGGATGATACAGTGTCAACTGGGAAGGATACTCTGAGGAGTGAAGAAAAATCTATTGTCATAAGTGAGAAGAAGTCACCTCTTGCCCAGAAGAAGAAGAAGAAGAAAGACAAAGGGCTGGTCACCATTGATGAAGTTATCATTGTACCAGAATGTGACCCAAGAACCCTAAGCCCCGAGGAACTAAGTGGATATGGGGAATTATGCTCAAGGAAAGTGATGCAAGATAAGTTAAGGCAAGAACACAAATGTAAATAAGTGTTAAATGATGTACAAGATATTCTACAATAGATAGTACTGGAAACAAATATTGATGAGAATACTCCCATCATAGATCAACTTGCCATACTTGCCGACAAAATAAATGCCCCTAATATAGATGTAGACAAAAGAATTGAAGAATGGGTAGAATAAAAAATTTAGAACAAATTGGCAGCAAGGATTAGCATAGAAGTGACACTAAACAAAGTAAAATTATCTGAGGTCATTACCAAGGTAAAATATATCACCCAGATAATCTGTCAACTTCTAATCAAGCTTTGTACTTCAGACACCTTCACTGTAGAAGTTAGTGAAAAGATAAAAGGTTTAGAACTAGAGATATAGTTAAGTACACAAGCAGCTATCACCAAGCCAATTGCTTTATTAAAGCATATTAACCGAGTTCAGGAACTCCGGTGGCTGATAGCAGATTTAAGGAAACAAGAAGCGCACATCACTGATCAGGTTACAGAGTTACAGAAAGAACTCACTCCTTACTTGAAATTTTTTGAAGCTCACATTGTCAAAGCTAAACAACTTGTGGCAACACCAGAGATTTCGATGTTGGATAATATCTTTGACATGCATGCACAAGTCAGTCTTGAGCATATTGCTCTTACCAACTTGAAAGAGGAATGGGACAACCTCTTGGAGTCTATAAAGAAAACCCATCCACACAATTTTGATAAGATGTAAGTATACATTATATATATTTTTTGCATTTGGCATTATTATCAAAAAGGGGGAAAACATGTATATGCCAAATAAGTATAGTTTTGTTATGTATATTGCATACTACTAGGAGCATGTACCGAGGGGGAGTACTTTGTACTTAGAAATTTTTGTGGATATGTATATGGCGGAGATATAAGAAATATATAGAAACATTTTGTCTATATACATTCAAAGTTTTGATACTAATGCCAAAGGGGGAGATTGCTAATCTCTATTGAGCATTTAAGGTTGTCATTAGTATCAAAGGATAGTAAACAAGTCGATCGGTTACTTATATTGAGATTGTTGGTAACTAGAAGTAAGACAAAGCATTTTGTAAAGCCTCTTACACCGAGCACCAGTGACACCAACACCGACGGTCAGTAAACACCAAGCATCACAGTATACACTGAGCAGCTTATACAGTGTTTACAGATGATAACAGAAAATGGCATAGTAATAAAAAATGACACATTATTATATGCAGACAGTTACAATAGATCGTAAAATAGTTTACCAAGATCAAGGAGCATTTATTGTAAATAGATACTCATTAAATGTAATGTTTATCTTATTGTATTAGTTGATCTAGGTTATTTTGCACCGTAGATCTTAGGGTTATGATTATTTTTGTAACCTAATTTTTGCTTAGGTGGAAAAATAGAACACTATATATTGTATATGTTCACACCATTTTATAAGGTTGTTGAATTGATATATATATGAATCACAGAGCACTTGAAGAATTTGCCTATCTTCAAGACAATCAATTTACCGAGCAGAACATAGTACAGAGGATATCCGATTGAGCAGAATCAGTGAAGGCTACTGAGCAGAACAAAGAAGGAAACCATCACAGATAAGGTGATATTTTGATAAGCACTTATAGAGCTGTTTCAGACAATTGAGTTGTCAACTAGCAGATAATTACCTATTACTTTCTGACAATTGTGATAGATTTTTTGGTGAAATCTCTTAACCGAGTAAACTTAACAGTCTTTGTATAAATCTCTTAACCAAGTACACACTTCATTTAGTGTTGTTAAATCCTTTAACTAGGTAGATCTAGCTGATCTAATATGTTACTCCTAACAAGGTAAGATCACCAGAAGTGATCAAAACTTGTAGCCTTAACATGCAAACCTTTTCTATTTGCAGTAGTGAAGAATTTGTGAATATCATCCCATCGTAGTTTTTACCTTCTAACAAGGGTTTTTGCGTTACCAAAATATTTGTGTTATGTGATTGTCATATTGATTTCATGTTGTTTACTTTCTTAAGTTAACTAGATGATTGATTTATACAATTGGATTCAAGTTATTTTGATCGGTTATCACAGTATATAGTTATAGATCTAAAAGATTTTACAAGGAAAGTTTTGAAGGCACTAATTCACCCCCCCCCTCTCAGTACCTATCTCTCCCAATTCCAACAATAACCTATTCGATTCAAGTTCTACATCACGAGATGCAACAACTACATCCCTCTTCAATGTATTAGTATTTTGTCTATTCCTATTTTTTGATTGTTCAAAGTTAGTTACAAAATCATTGTAATGAAAATCAAGGTTTTCTAACACAATTGAATGTTTGAAATGTGAAATAGCACTTGTAGTGATGTACAAACTTCCACCTATGTTTCTTGTGGTTCTCCTAATTCCACCACTAGGATTAGCAATACCCTAACCCATTGCAAGTGGAGTTTTTGGACTGTTCTGGAGGTTTTGTCTTGAAGGTGTGGTAATTATTGGAATCACAGTCACCATTGCCATTGTTGTACTTGTCATAAAATGTTTCTTATTTACACTACCTTGATCTCTAGGATCCATTGATCCCATGTCCACTTGTAATGTCCTTTTTGGACCACTAGTACTACCCATGAAATCCACACCAGTTGGAGTGACACTTGATTCAGATTGAATTTGAGTGCTTGGAACAGGTGGGACTAGATTTGAAGATGAAACAAATGAAAGTGTAAGGGTACGAGATTGAGTAGTATTTTTTTTTGATGAATCTAATGATTGAAATCCAAGGACTAGTTTCTCACCATATTTTGGTGGAACTGGTGGGACATGTGGAAACCAAGGAGACCCTTTGCCTCTGGGACACATACCACCCCAACCTAGAAAACCCATTTTTTATACAATATCTGCCCCTTTGGTATATTTTTCTTTTATGGTCACATCAACTCCACTACAAATTAAATACACATTAGTGGATGTGGGATTCACAGAATCCTGCTCATACTCAATATCTGGACAATCATCATCACTGTGATATGCTTCAGCTAGATGCTCCTTATTCCACAAATTGCTAAAAAAATTATCCTCTCCACTTTATAAAGATTCACAAAGGTCTTTGGCTCACTGAGATTCTTCCTTATTTCCCAAAAATCAAAAATTTTGGTTTGAGTCCAATTACCATCTATACATTCATCCACTAGGTCTTTTGGAATAGATTTTCTAGATGGTTGAGCGCTTTATGGTAGAAATTGTACGATGTTGTGGCATGCACTTTTCCTTTCTATTTGTCCAATGCCATAATTTGTGATGAAAATTCCTATAGTGAAATATTATTTCTAGTGGTGTATTTCTCCATCTCTTTTTTGACCTCATTCCAGGACTCCATGTTTTTAAATTTTTCTATCAATGGCATAATCTCATGTTGATATTTGCTTACAAAGTTCCCATTCTCTCTAAGATTTTTTCTAATTATGTTGAGTGGATCATACTGCCAGTGACTGACAACATCAAAATAAAAAATTAAATAAAATCCCATGCCACTTTGAATCCTCTTCTCTCAAATGTGAACCCTCCAAATGAGAAAGGAAGGAAATATCATTTTCTTTTGTTGAGCATTAAAGAGTACATCCGTGCTCTCCATCTTCCATACATCTTTCAATGCAAAAACCCTCTTTGTCACATGTATTGGAAGTTTTTAGGGTTCTACCACTGAATCGTAAAACCTTAATACAATGTACTCTTCCATGAAGTACTAGTTAGCCAACTATATTTGACTTCTGAGTTGAATGCAATCTCTACAAGAAATAAACAATCTAGGAATTGGAGTTCCTGTATTTATGATACATTGGTGCCAAAAATAAGTATACCAAATTGTTGTAGTTCCTTCTATTATCAATCATCCTTATCTCAGGTGTCCATTCAGATATTGGATTTTGAACCTGACGATGAAGCTTTTTTGTCTGAAACATTGCACAATGATTTACTAAGAGAAGATAACACAAGTAGGTTGTGAATCTAAATGTATTCTATGAACCTCTTTTAATCATTAGTAATTGTTCTTTCATGCAATGAACAATGTGCTCAATAAAACTATATTTTACTGGTTCATTTTCACAATGAATATGAAAAAGCATTTCAAGAATGCTGGCACCCACTTCTTTGTTACTATCCAATCCCAAACAAAATTCTAGCAAGGAAATACTATCCTGAACCCATTGCACAAAAATATAATAATCATAAGGAGGCTTATGATCTAGATTCACACTAGAACCGCTTGTTATTCCTTTGATATACAAATATTTTCGTGTTGCATCTTTTTTTTCATAATCCTCTTCCAGCTTTGCCAGGTCAATGTGTACGTTTGAGTTTTGTTGTTCAAACCCTAGGTCCAACAGACTAGAAAATTCACTCTCGGTTATGGGCAAAATTTACTCTTGAGTATTCTTATTCACAATTTATTTTCTATTTTCATCATAATTTTTGGCGCAGACCATGACAATTTCTAGGCAAGGGAATAATTGAGGTAATGCCATGCGTGTCGACCCAACAACCCATGGTGAAATTTTATTTGTCCTTGCCTTTATCATGCTGTTAAATGGATAAAATTTTGAATCCTTCTTTGGATCATTCCACTTATTTTCAAGTGCAAATCTAATTTCCATTATTCCCTTATTTCCATGGATAATAGGATCATAAATATCATGGAATTCATTAGTGAAACCTAGTGTTTTAACTAGATTGTGGAGTTCTATTATTTGACTTTGCCTTTTACTCATAATCTTGGTATTTGTTTTACCCATCATGGTAAGTTGGTAACTGGTATCACTATTTACTCATAGGAAATTCAAATAATTATACATAGCTATAATTTATAGGGGTGGTTCAAAATTAAACCCTAATAGGCTAATTCTTTTTCTTCAATATAAAAGTAAAGTTGTAAACCACGAGATTTAAAAAATTTAAAATGTGAGATGTAGGTGTTTAGGATTTTAGTAGTTACCTGTAATTTCAATTTATGTAGACTATGAGTGGGCAGAGAGTTGGGAGACTTGTTGCATTCCTCAGATCTCAATCCTCAACCTAAAAGCTGTAACCCCTTTCTAAATCTCCAATACTAGTTAGAACTGAAAAAATTAGATTGAAAACCTAAATGGCAAAAATTGTACAATCTTCAGTCATCAGTCATGTCACTTTCATTGCTTCTTTATGAAGATAGATATCTGATGTCACTAGGACATGTGTAACTTAATCATTTGAAAGTACAACTTTAGTCAGACACCCAAAATTACAACATTTTTAAAATAATCTATTTTGCAGTTTACTCCAATTTAGATTTTAATTATACTTAGTTGAGGGTTAATTCATGACACGTGCCTTGTTTTCATAGGAAATTTGCAAATAGAGGTGATCATTCGCCAAATCAGCCCAAAATACACCTTCAACTATTGATCTATGCTCGTCCAACGGTCATTATTAGTCTCTATCTAGTGTCGTGGGTCCCATTAATTTTTGCCTTGTTAGTACTAGTAGTCACCTAGTCATCTCACAAGTCCAAAATCATCATCGAATGACACTGACCGTGCAAGTGGACACACATCATCATTTTGGAATGAGTTTGCAAAAATGGGTTTTCTTTTCCCTTTCAGCCCGAAATGCAACTTCAAATGTTGATCTATAATCATCCAACGTTCATGGTTAGTCACTATTTGGTGTCGTGGCCCCATGGGTCCCATTAAATTTTTCCTTGTTAGTACTAGTAGTCACCTAGTCACCTCACGAGTACAACATCATCATCAAATGACATTAACCGTGTGAGTGGACACATGTCATGATTTTGGAATGGGTTTGCAAAAATGGGTTTTCTTTTCCCTTTCTGCTTGAAATACAACTTCGGTCATTGATCTATAATCATCCAATGGTCATTGTTAGTCACTATTTGGTGTCGTGGCCCCATGGGTCCCATTAAAATTTTCCTTGTTAGTACTAGTAGTCACCTAGTCACCTCACGAGTCACACAAAATCATCAAATAACATTATCGATTGATTGTGTGAGTGGACACGTGTCATGATTCCAGTAAGGGTTTGCAAAAATGGGGTTGCTTTTCCCTTTCATCCCAAAATCCATAGTACATCATCGATCTGTTCTCATCCAATGGTAGTTGGCATTCACTATCATGAAATTTAAATAGTAGCAATCACACCTTAGTGTGCAATGGGTACGTCGTAGTTATTTGTAACGAACATTTTTTTTAAAAACTTTTTAGATATTACTGGATAATAACATTTAAGTTAAATTAATTGAATAGTAACATTGTTGAATAGGTATATAGTATAGTGTTAGTAAACATATTTTTCCTTTGATATATCTTTCTTACAAACTCACTCTATTATCCACTTGAAAGACAAACAATTACTAACAGTTGGGTAAGTGTTCTTTAATCACTTCCCTCTGAATTTTATCTTAGGTACAACTCCCTAGGATTGATCTTCAATAAATTTATAGTACTAATTTATGAGTTTAGATTTTAACCAAAAAGATTAAAAACACTACTTTATCATTCTTAGATGACATGCACAAAAACATTACTCTAAGAAAAGAAAAACTTAAAAGAAAAGAGAGCAGAAAATGCACAGTTTTCTACAACTAGTAACCATGTAAAAATTGAATGACAATAAAACAAGAAACAAGATAAGAGACTACAGATTGATTCAAGCCACTGTGAAACTTTCAAAGCATAATACATAATGAATTAGAATGTCAACACAAAACATTCATCCACTCATTTCAAACAACATAAATTTGAAATATAATCATATATGTATTTCACTATTGCAACACAGATACAAATGTATATATTGTTTTCACACTAAACCAAATTCATTCAAATATCTATCTAAACACTAATAAGCTAAAGAAAAATCTATATAGTCTCCACCCAAAATTCAAACCCTTTCATAGTTTCTAACTGTCCTACTTATAGTCTTAATAAATCGAGAGGTCTCCATGAAAACTCGACCTCTCAGACAAATAATTATTTAGATGGAACCAGAGTAAAAATGACACTTGTTCTTAAAAGTTTGTTTGCAATTAAAAAGAAACTAAACTTCCAAATCAGTCTCTTTATCAGTGGCATGTTCTTCACTTCCAGAGGGGTTTTCTCCTTCATTAGCAACAAAATGAGTTGACTTCCATTCTTTGTATGCTTGGACAAGTTCCTTAGCGACCTACAAATGTGGAATCTTAATGTTCAAGATTCTAGCCATCGAGTCCTCTTTAATCCATTTCAACCTTTTGACTTTTTCAATTATCCCGAGAAGTTGATCAATGCATAAGTAAAGCAAAGAGTCAATCCTAGCCATCTGGGTGGAGTCAGTGGCTTTTTGGGTTAATCTTCTCCATAATTGTATTCATGGTAGCTTCAAATGCCTCCAGGATCCTTTCAATTCTTGATCACCATAACTTGTTGAATATGTATAGGTAAAATTAATAACTTCCAACTCATTCAACATAGCCTTCTGGATTTTCTTAGCCTCATTTTCACAATCCTTATTTTTGGCTATAGTATTCCTGATGGTTGAAATACACCAGTTAATTTTCTTCCTTAAAATAAAGAAGGTTGACTCATCCAAAGAT
Source organism: Chamaecyparis obtusa (assembly GCA_027943335.1). Taxonomy (NCBI): domain Eukaryota; kingdom Viridiplantae; phylum Streptophyta; class Pinopsida; order Cupressales; family Cupressaceae; genus Chamaecyparis; species Chamaecyparis obtusa. The sequence goes on from BSBK01006832.1 coordinate 225,523, forward strand.
TTTTTAGCGTAGAACTTGGTATAGCTGTACCTTTCAATCTCTAGGAACTTTGTCATAGAAACAACCCATTTCTCTTCTTCTCTATCCCAAACTTGTCCTTGTGTCTACAATTCTCCCACCAAGGCTTTAGTATCATGAAAAATGACTTGGGAATCTTTGACATACTTGAGACTACTTTCAATCACGTAATTCATCTATTCATCTACAGTGGAAACTAGGGCTTGACCTCGTTGAACTTGATTCAATAGATTTTTGATTTCAACAGAGTTCGGGTCAAAGACCTATGGAGATTAGATTAGTGGTGTAGTGTCAAAACTACGGAAGGTGTTTATGAACCGAGACAGTGTCACAATCATCTGTTTTAGTTCTTTCTTTTCCTTGCTGTCTTGCCAAGAGGTCAATAACATTTTTTGGGCCACTCTTTGAACAAATGATTCTTTCTCACATGGTCCATAATTCCCAACTCAACCTTAGTGACTTAAAAATCTTTAGCCTTGAGTTCATGTTCTTCTTCCTTCAGTCTATAAGTGGCTACTTCAGTAGTCCGCTTCTCTATTTTTACATGTACAAACATTTGAGCAGTGCTCTTCACTTTTTTAGTTTTGGGAGTTTTCTGAATGTATTTACTGACAATATCCTAAATAAGAATAGAAATAGGAACCAAGCTATGCTTCTTATTCATAGAAGAAGTTAACCACTTTGGTGTTGTATTAGATGCAGCTAATTGTTCAAGTGTCTTCAATGGTGTGTCCATGATCTCCAACATCACATCATCAAGATCAAAGAGATATTTGACCACCTATTCTTCTTCACCTATTTGGTAATTCATATCTCTGAGTTTATCATCCTCTAGATTGATAGTTTGCACATTCTCCTGAGCCATTTTATTCTTTATCTTAGACTTGGTCTTTGATCTCATAAGCCTTTGAAAAGAAGTTACTGGTGAACAATATACTTTAGCTTTCTTTCGAGTAGCCTTAACTTGTTCCTTCCCTATAGAGCCTTGCTTTGCAGATTTCCCTAACTACTAGAGCTCCAATGTCCTTCCCTCCATCCACTTTTTTCTCAATAATGCTGTTATTTAAAAATTTGAGTGAAATGACCAACTTAAATAGAGAGCGTGTGAGAAAATGATCATTAATTGCAAGTCTTTACGAAGGTAAAGGAAAAAACATATGTTTTGACATCTCATGCATACAATTCATAATTACTATTTACACAAATCCCCATGTAATAAAATTTAATGATTATTCAGACACCTCATACATGCCAACTTACCCCACTATATTTTAGCATTAAATGCACACCTTTCCATGGGACCCACTGTTGAGCTGTTAAAAGATTAACCTTTTAGTCATTTTGTCTTCCTTTGAATATCTTTGAACATGAGTGAAAAATGTTAATGCTGGTTCAAATGAGTTCAATATAGTTCAAGCCCTCATACTGTGAGGTTTACCATTTTGATGATTCATCTGTGTTGACATTATAATCCCATGACTGATACATCAACATTTCTCATGACTTATCGGTACATTAATCATCTCTACCGTCTTTATATACCTGCCAAATTTCTTGAAAATGATGAACTAACTTGAACTACCTTGAACCGACTTGAACGAAGTTCAAGCATGTTTGAGGGTGTTCAAGATTGCTCAAGAGTATTCAAAACTATTCAAACAACTTGTTAACAAGAAACTTGACACCTTTTTAAATCAAGCTAAGACTTGAGAGACTAAAAGCTTTGATAAACAACTGAACTTGAGGGAAACTCAAAAGATTAAGGGTAAAATAAGGTGACTAAATTGTACAAGGTCAACTCAGGAAATAAGAAGGTTCAAGTGCCAAAATTGGACTACAATCGGCTCCAACTGGGAACTTCTTTTAGAAAAAGGAAGAGAACTCATAACTCTGGTTATGCAAAAATTGAAAGGGTAAGAGAAAATACAATGAAAATAGGAACATGGAAAACAAACAGCCAAAAAGCAAACTAGACCTAATATGTACAAAAATTTGTACACCGAGAGCCTCAATGTTTAAAAAGTTTTAAATCCTACCATTATAAGAAAATAGGAAGATTGTCCCATATGGATAAGCCAATTTAAAGGTATTAGATCATAGTTATTCTTCGATAAGGAAAGGCCCCTTCCATAATGATTTAAACTTGATATGAGCTCCTTTTGGTTCTTTCCTCTTATCCCAAAGTAACACTTCATCTCCTTTCATGATTTTTTGAGGTCTAGCTCTTTTGTCAAAAATGCTCTGAACCCTAGCTTAGTGTTCAATGATTTTGTCCACCAGTGCTTCTCTTTCTTCTTCAAGCTTGTGTAGGCACGTAACCCTTTTTCCTAAAGAATCTCTGAAAGTCTGATCTTTGATAGCTATTTGCAATCTTATTGCCTAAAGTTCTAGGGGAAGTGACACTTGAGCATCCACTCCATAGACTATCTTAAAAGGTTCCATACCAATTTCTCTTTTGGGAATTATTTTGTCAGCCCAAAGAGCTTCAAAAATATTTCTATGCTAGTTTTTACCACTGTCATCCACCAACTTCTTCATGATGGCAACCATATTCTTATTACTTGATTCTGCTTGCCCATTGCCTTGTGGAAGATAATATGAGGAATGAGACAATGAAATACTATGATCATAGCAGAAAAGGGTTAGTTCTTGTGATGAGAAATAAGTGGCATTATCCACTAAAATCTTTTGAGGCACTCCAAAGTGTACTAGAATATTTTCTTTTAGGAAGTCGCACACCACTTGAGAGTTTGCTTTTCTGGTTGGAATAGCCTCAACCCACTTGGTGAAATACTTAGTTGCTGTCAAAATGTAGATATGACCAAAAATTGATGGAGGATTAACTGGTCCAATAAAATTGAACCCCCACTGCTTGAAAGGTTCATCCACCACACCAGATTTCAAAGGTAGAGCCGTTAACTGAGGTCTTCCTAAAACTAGTTGGCATTTTTCACAGTTCCTAGCATATGCATAGGCATCTTTAAACATGTCTGGCTAATAAAAATCATTGCGAAGGATTTTAAAAGCTTTAATAGTTGAAGAAAAATGCCCTCTGCAAGCCTCTTCATGAAAAGTTCTCAATAATTGTAATTTTTGGTCTTTATCCACGCATTTGAGAAAAGTTCCATCTATGCCCCTCTTGAATAAAGTGCCTTGCCATATCACATACTTGGGTTCCTAGAGTCTTAAATTATGCCTTTCTTTGGGTGTTAATCATGTAGGACACTCTCCATAAGTTAAATAGTATGCTATATCACAAAACCAAGGATCAGTTAAATGAACGAATAGTACCTGGGATACTTCATTCTCCGGTTCTTCTGATTCCTTTGAGTTCTCTGCTATGAACTTACAAAGACCCCTTCCTCTAACTAGCTTGGTAGGTCTTATTGTCAGGTCATACTCCTATATTTTGGTTACCCATGCTTCTTTCTTATTCATTGCTACTTCTTGTTGAGTGAGTAAAATTTTCACAGTAGAATCAGGAACATATACTATAGAGTGTGAGTGAAGAATATAAAACCTGAACTGTTTGATTGCTTTTACCATAAAAAAAGCTTGTTTCTCAACAGAGGAATATTTAAGCTCATGATTTTTTAGTGGGGTACTCATAAAGATAATTGGTGCTTCATTTTCAAAATCAACCTTTTGATTCAATATCCCTAACAATGAGTGATCAGAGGCATAACAATAAATAATAAAATCTTTCTTATAATCTAGGTAAACTAAGGAAAGAGTGGATGCCACAATAGTTTTAATTTCATTGAAGGCCTTTTTACCATCTTTTGTCTACTTGAAAGGTTTCTTTGTGCTCATCATCCCTACAATATGTCTAGTCAGCTCAGAAAAATATGGTACAAAAGCTCTCAAGAAGTTGATTTGTCCAAAAAAAGATTTAACCCCTATCCTAGTTGATGGAAGACCAATCTCCTGAATAGCCCTCACTCTCTCAAGATCAATCCTGATTCATTCCTTGGAGACAATATGACCTATAATTTTATCCTCTGTCACACAAAAAATAAACTTTTTGGGGTTGAGAGATATACCATGAATTCTACACCTTTAAAGAACTGATTGGAGGTCTCTGAGGTGGTATTTTATTCTCCTAGAATAAATCATTAATTCATCAAGATAAATCATGATTATCCTCTTCTTCATGTCAGAAAAGGAAGAGTCCATTTCCCTTTGGAAAGTAGCCCCCACGTTGATCAAATCGAAGGGCATTCTGTTATATGAAAATGTTCCCCAAGGTGTGGTGAAAGCAGTTTTGTGTTTATCATCTTCAACTACACTAACCTAATTTTAGCTTGAGAATCTATCAAGCATGGACATCATCTCAGATCTAGCTATAGTTTGTAGGACATGCTCCATCTTTGGCAAGGCATAATTATCCTTCAGGTTGGCTTGATTTAAATTACAAAAATAAATGAAAATCCTTATTTCTCCATTTTTCTTCCTCACTCAGATGATGTTTGCAATCCATGTTGAGTGATGAATAGGATATATGATTCTTTTCTTTAACATTTTATCCACCTCATGTAGTATGGCCTTTGATACCTTGAGGTTATTTTTACAGAGCTTTTTCCTAAAAGGTTTAGATTCTGGTTTGAGGGGTATATGATGATTAAACTTTCCTTCCCTAAAATCCTTTAGATCATCATAATTCTAGGTGAATACATCCATATAGGAAGTCAACAAGAGTTCCATATTTTTCTTTTCTTGAGTGGACCGAGTCTTGCCTACAGATATCCATTTGAGTTCCACTGTACTTTCAATATTAATTTTATCATATTCTTTCACTACCTCAGAATGTGGACTTCTCCTTGGGATGTGACTATCATCTTTCTTGGAAAACAAAATTTCAAGAGAGATCAACCCCTTAGGGATCTTATTACCTTTTAACCGAACTACTTCTTCCAATGGTGGTGACCTAGAACCAAGTTCTTCACATGCTTCATTCATTCCTTCAAAATAAGTGGATGAAAAGACTTATACACATGTAATGAAGTTGTTTATATGAGCATAATCTTCAAATACTTACAAATGCTCAATGTTATTAGGAATGACAAGTCTGTATATCATCTCAATTCTATATGTATCTATTTTAAAATCTGGATGATGAAGCAATAAGGATTCCAATACTACTAGAGAATCAACACGTGAATTCAAACTTCTTGGGATGGCTTCTATAGAGAAAGCTTCAAAAGATTCAATCTCATTCCAAACCAAATTTCTATAATGCCTCAAGAGTTCATTCTTAACTATGAAATGACCCTTCACTTGTTTAACTATCAGCTCAACATCACCTTTCACCACAAGTATTTTAATCCCATTTGCTCTTTCTTCTTGTAATACTAATAACAGAGACTCATATTCAACAATGTTATTAGTGTTCTTAAAATCCAACTTGAAAGAAAAGGGAAGATATTATCCGTCTGGACCCTTAAGCACCACACCGGCCCTAGACCCATCATTAGAACAACTGCCATCAAATTCCATAGACCAGATCTGTGCAATCTCATCACAGGCTACAGAAGCTAGAGAAACCTCATCTGGGAAGATTAGATAATTTCCAAATTCACACTCTTCAACATAATATGAGCCTTTGGATTATCAGATGAGAAGACTCTATACTTGTTTTTTGCTTCAGGCTCCAGTTTAACTTTCTTCTTCCCTACAACGATGACTATCTCCAACCAATCTATTTTTATTTCTCCACCCATATCCCTACAAAAAATTATACTCAAGAGCATTCCATAACTTGGAGGTATATACACAACTAGAATTATCATTTTTAATCTTTTATTTGGGTAAGCTGCTAGAACAACTTGGGAATCCTTTACCGAACCTATTAAAGGTACTTTTTTACCATCCATTGAATAACATCTCTGAAAGGTTTTAGTCAAGGTCAAGCCTAAGGTCTTAGAAATAGAATATGACATAATGTTTTCTGAAGCACACAAGTCTATGATACAGTTACTTAACTTAAGGCCATTAAGGAGTAAAGAAATGTAGAAAGGGTCGGGCTTTCTTGTTTCATCAATGTCACAATTTGCTTCTGAGGTACAAGCAAGTGATGAATCATTTTGATTTGCAATAGAAGGTGATATGATTACAGATGATTGAGTAAGACCATTAGTTTGATCGACTGTACATTGATTAGATTGGGATGGGTGCAAATAATCACCTTTGACATATTTAACTAATTTATCAAGCTCCTTAGGATTCAATCTTAAATACTTTACAAGTGAGATTTGAATGGAAGAGGATTTTTAGAATTCAACAATGTCAAATGAAGAAACTCTAGCATCACTTTGTAAAACCTTAAAATCAAAGGCTTTAGAACTAGAGGGAACAACATTAATCACAAGCTCCTTATTCTTGTGAACAATACCTGATGTCGCTAGGGTGTACTTAGATGATTTTTGGTTGCAAGTAAGCATGGCACATGTTGGATCTTCAAGAGTGACTAAAATATCTCCTCTTTTGGAGCCAAATTCATATTCTAGGTAAAATGAGTTGGAGTCACCAAGCCGCTCTTGATCCATCTCCTCTACCGTTAATTATCCCAATACATCCTTTGTTTCTTCCATCTGCACATGCCTTAACATGTCTGGACACAAGTTGCCATCATGATTCATTTTTAGGTGAAAAGAGCACACAACTCCCTCTCTAGGTGTAGCCTCAAGAGACAATCATGGCTGACTTGAAGGTAAAAGAGGAGTTTTTCCATATCGTTGGTTAGGTTGTTTCCGACTAGTGTCTTGGTACACTGGAGGATAGGAAGATCCTTATCTTGGTAGTTGCCTCTTCAAGGTGATCACATCATTCATTAACCTTTGAATGTAAGGGTCTAAGGAAGAAGTAGAGGCTCGGGTGTGTGGTGTTTGAATGTCTTTCCTCTACTTTCATGATGTAATTAGATCATCCTCCAATTCATTTTCTTGACTTTGAGAAGTAGCTAAATCATGGGTCTATTTCTTCTCAGGTGAAAACCAATATCTAGAGGCATGGAGTTCATGAAAAAGCACTGTTGATTTTTAGGAGTTGGTCTTTTAGCAGTAGGAATCTTGTGAGTAACCTTATTGTATCTGGCCACATAATCCCTCATTGGTTCATGAATTTCCTTCTTCATTTGTGTAAGCTATGCCAATAAATAATGCTCATCATCAACACTTTTAAAATGGTTTTCAAAAGCTACCTTCATGGTCTGCCAATCTGTTATTGACCCAATAGGCAGATGGTTAAACCATTCTCTTGCTCCTATTAGAGTTTGTGCAAAAAGCCTAAAAATAACATCTTCATGTTGCACTGCCAACATATCAGTAGCCATGTTAAATGAATTAAAGTGTTCCTCCATAGAAGCCTTACCATCTCTAGAGAACTTAGGAAGAACGTCCTTAGCACCTTTTGGAAGGGCATTATGACCAACAAGGGCGAGAGGACCAACTACAACACTCCATGGTTGTGCCATAATTATGGCTGGAAAGATTATTACAATAGGATGAGCTTGAATACCAGATAAAGTTAGTGACTTCCAGATACTAGTAGATGAAGATGTATTTAATGGGGCTTTGGGTGGAGAAGGAGGCCTACTCTTCACTTTTTTCTTTGGGACATAGGTAGTTAGAAACTAGAGGTTTTGTAATCCTTCGTAGAAAGCATAAAAAATTCCCTCCCTCCTTTGAGACCTGGTATATGGTCGGGAATCCAATATTTTGGTTTTTATGGTCTTTGAGAAACTCTATTCACAATATATACTTCTTGAACTATTGGAAGACCTCTCAACTATTCACTTATATCCTCTTCTTCTTCTAGAACCAAAAGAACTTGCTGATATTGCTGATTTCTGGTCTTTACTTTCCAAGCAAGGGCATTCAGATCAACAATGATATCTTCCTGGGTGTCTTGAAAATTCAAATTCAATTGAATAATAGGAGGGATTTCTTTCTGGTTAGGTAGTACAACTATAGGTAGTACCACAATTATTCATCAAGAAAAGCATTAAAAATTGGTCTACACTATTTTGCGCTCCCCAGTAGAGTCGCCAAAAATCTATTAGTAAACCAATTTTTTCTTCGATATATCTTTCTTACAAACTCACTCTATTACCTACTTGAAAGAAAAACAATTACTAACATTTGGGTAAGTGTTCTTTAATCACTTCCCTTTGAATTTTATCTTAGGCACAACTCCCTAGGATTGATCTTCAATAAATTTCTAGTACTAATTTATGAGTTTAGCTTTTAACCAGAAAGCTTAAAAAGGCTTCTTTATCATTCTTAGATGACAAGCACAACAACATTACTCTAAGAAAAGAAAACTTAAAAGAAAAGAGAGTAGAAAATGCACAGTTTTCTGTAACTGGTAACCACGTAAAAACTGAAACTGAATGACAATGATTCTTTAAAACAATAAACAAGATAAAAGACTATAGATCGATTCAAGCCATTGTGAAACTTTCAAAGCACAATATGAAATGAATTAGAATGTTAGCACAAAACATTCATCCACTCATTTCAAGCAACACAGATTTAAAATATAATCGTATATGTATTTTACTATTGCACCACAGGCAAAAATGTATATATTGTTTTCACAGTAAACAAGATTCGTTCAAATATTTATCTAAACACTAATAAGATAAAGCAAAATCTATCTAGTCTCCACCCAAAATTAGAACCCTTTCATAGTTTCTAACTATCCTACTTATAGTCTTAAGAAACTGAGAGGTCTCCCTAAAAACCCAACCTCTTAGACAAACAGTTATTTATACAGAACAAGAGTAAAAAGGACACCTATCCTTAAAAGTTTACATGCAATTAAAAAGAAACTAAACTTCTAAATTAGGCTCTTTATTAGTGGTACATTCTTTGCTTCCAGTGTGTCTTTCTCCATCAACAACGAAATGAGTCAAATCTTATTGTTTGTATGCTTGGATAAGTTCCTTAGCGACCTACAAATGTGGAATCTTCATGTTTAGGATTCTAGCCATCGAGGCCTCTTTAATCAATTTCAACCTTTTGACTTTTTCAATTATCCTAGGAAGTTGATCAATGCATAAGTAAAGAAGAGACTCAATCCTAGCCATTTGGGTGAATTCTATGGATTTTGGGTTAATCTTATCCTTAATTGTGTTCATGGTAGCTTCAAATGCCTCTAGGGATCCTTTCAATTCTTTATCACCATAACTTGTTGAATATGTATATGTAAAATTAATAACTTTCAGCTCATTCAACATAGCCTTCTCGATTTGCTTAGAAAATACACCAGCTAATGTTCTTCCTTAAAATGAAGAAGATTGACTCATTAGAAGATTTGAAAGATTTTTCAATGCAAAACTTGGTATAGCTGTACCTTTCAATCTCCAAGAACTTCGTCATAGTAGCAACCCATTTCTCTTCTTCTCTATCCCAAACTTGTCGTTGTGTCTACAATTCTCCCACCAGGGCTTCAGTATAATGAAGAATGACCTGGGAATCTTTGACATACTTGAGGCCACTTTTAATCACATCATTTAGCCAATCATCTATAGTGGAAACTAGGGTCTGACCCCGTTGAACTTGATTCAACATATTTTTGCTTTCAGCAGAGTTCAGGTCAAAGACCTGTGGAGATAGGATCAGTGGTGTAGCGTCAAAACTACATAAGGTATTTATGAATTGAGACAATGTCACAATCGTCTATTTTAGTTCTTTCTTTTCCTTGTTGTCTTTCCAAGAGGTCAATAACATTTGTTGGGCTGTCTCTTTGAAAAAATGATTCTTTCCTGCACGGTCCATGGTTCCCAACTCAACCTTAGTGACTTCAAAATATTCAGCCTTGAGTTCATGTTCTCAACCGAAACATTAAGAACCAGGCTACACTTCTTATTCATAGAAGAAGTTAACCACTTTGGTGTTGTATTAGATGCAGTTAGTTGTTTAGGTGTCTTCATTGGTGTGTCCATGATCTCTAACATCACATCATCAAGATCAAAGAGAGTTTTTCCCACCTTTTCTTCTTCACCTATTTGGTAACTCATATCTCTGAGTTTATCATCATCTAGATTGATAGTTTGCACATTCTCCCAAGTCATTTTATTCTTTATCTTAGACTTTGTCTTTGATCTCTTGAGCCTTTGAAAAGAAGTTATTGGTGAACAATATGCTTTATCTTTCTTTTGAGTAGCCTTAACTTGTTCCTTCCCTATAGAGCCTTGCTTTCAAGATTTACCTACTACTAGAGCTCCAATGTCTTTCCCTCCATCTACTTGTTTCTCAATAATGTTGTTATTTAAATCTTTGAGTGAAATGACCAACTTAAATAGAGGGTGCATTAGAAACTTGATCATTAATTGTAAATATTTACGGAGGTAAAGGAAAAAATATATGATTTGACATCTCATGCATGCAACTCAGAATTACTATTTACACAAATCCCCATTTCATAAAATTTAATGATTATTCAGACACCTCAGATGTGCCAACTTACCCCACTATCTTTTAGTATTAAATGCACACCTTCTCGTGGGACCCACTACTGAGCTGTTAAAAGGTTAACCTTTTAGTCATTATGTCTTCCTTTGAATATCTTTGAACACGAGTGAAAAATGTTTATGACGGTTCAAATGTGTTGAATATAGTTCAATCCCTCATACTGCTAGGTTTACCATTTTGATGACTCATCTATGCTAACATTCTAATCCCATGACTGATGCGTCAACATTTCTTGTGACTTATCAATACATTAATCATCTCTGCCATTTTTATATACCTACCAAATTTCTTGAAAATGATGAACTAACTTGAACTACCTTGAACCGACTTGAACAAAGTTCAAGCCTGTTTGAAGGTGTTCAAGAGTATTCAAAACTGTTTAAACAACTTGTTAGCAAGAAACTTGACACATTTTTAAATCAAGGTAAGACTCGAGAGACTAAAGGCTTTCATAAACAACTGAACTTGAGGGAAAGTCAAAAGATTAAGGGGTTAATAAGGTGACTAAATTGTACAAGGCTGACTCAGAAAACAAGAAGGTACAAGTGCTGAACTTGGACTAACATATAGTTAAAATGATAATTTTTATTGATTATAACTTTTACGTTTAAAAAAGAACATCAAAGTGTAACTATTTTTTTTAGAAGATGGATAAAGATAATTATAATCACATATAATTCTCATAGATTATAGTTGGAAAACCCTAAATATATACATTTAAAGTGTTTCACAAATAGGAATATAACATACTTAAATAAGAAGATTGTTAATATTCTAAAATAAAATTAGTTTTTAAATAATTTATGAATTCCCTTTAGTGGAATAGAGAACATGTTTTGATCAGTTCGATTAAGGTCATAGAGTAAATTACAATTGAGTCAATGAGCAACATGGCTAATGTCAGTTGAGCCCCAAAATAATCTTCTTTTTTAATATTGAACAAAGCTACTAAATAATCAATAATGTATTTATTTTCCTGACGGTATTGAATAAGATTATTTCTCTAAGTATGACTAGAACTAATTTTAGTGTAAGCATAAAATTACCATTTTCTTTTCTCTGTACAACATATGTTGTATTTTGTAATCGATGCTTAATTTCATTACTGTATGACTATACACTTATTCTAGCCATGGGGCCTACGTTGGACCTGTTAATACACATGGTAAAGAGATTGGCAGGGCTTTAGGCCTGGGTTTTATTTTTCAGCCAATCACATGCCTTGCATAGTAAATTGAATTTTAACGACTGGCTACATCTGCAAAGTGGACATTTAGTATGGAGGAACTATTTGAGCTTTACAAAGATAGACTTTACCAAAGGGATTTTTTGGTCCTTCCATTAATCATAGTTATTGAATCCTAAGGTTAGTTATATGTTAAGTAATGTTTAACTCAGACTTTAACATTGAATTGAATTGAATTATTTCTATTTGTATTATAATTGAAATTATATTATTGCACATCAGTATGGCAGTGGCACATTGGAAAATTTGGCAATTGGCATATAATTAATCTGAATTAATTAGTAAACACTAATAAAAATATTGCTTTGTCTCTGGAGTCTGGACTGTTAAAATTAGAAACTTGCAAATTTTAGCGAACTTAAATTTTTTTCATTAATATGTTCTAAAAAATTACAACTATTGTATTTCCTCCAAAATTTCCCAAAACAACTAAACTACTACTATTATAGGGTATCCAATGCATAAAAAATAGACTGAAATGAAGTTGCAAATTTCTCATTAATATTTTGTACAAATTTACAATATTTGGACTTGGAGTCCCTCCAAAACTTAAAGAAAAAATGAGGGAGGTTGCGAGGTAGTGGAAAAAAAAAAACCTACTATAATCTATAGTCCAAAAAAATAAAACACAAAAAGCCTTTGATTTCAAAATTCCAGGCCATAGGGTCGTGGATAACACAAAACTAAGGTTTTTCCCCTCCATCTAAGTAGAACTCTTCATAGATGATAAGCTTTGAGAATTCATGCAACCATCTATAGTCCACAAATTCATCCAAGAGAAACCAATTTCAAAGAAAATCCCTACCAATATGCGCCCATTTCCTATGGTGCGTCAACTGCTCAACATTCAGGTTCAAAAGACACTAGTGCATTTGAGACCTTTTTCCAACGGCTATGTGTCTCAATTCCGATAGTACCCCATAGATCAAGTGACACTAACCGGTATTGTAGTTTTGGTGTCCGAATCAACAACGGCTAGGATGTGAGTCGTAATTATGATGCATGTGACCATCCAAATATGCATGGGAAGAGGGCCTGCCAACATGGTAAAAGATGGTCAACATGCTGTTAGAACTATTTACTTATGTCACAATTATGACGGAGATGCTACATAAATGATAGTTATGGTGTACATGCGATGTCTATCTGTCAAATATTTATGACATATAGCCATCTTGTATAGTGCTTTTCTATTGGTCATTCACTAATGACTGTCGTAATTGCAACAATATGCTGTATTTTAAAAAAAATAAAAATTTTTTTGTTGTGCATTGAGTGAGACCTTAAAATATTGAGCTTCTCTTTGTTTTGAGAATAGTTTAACATTCTCTACTTTACAGGGCCAACCACTTGAAGGTGGAAGCTCATTTGGCCCCTCCTAGGAGCCTCTTATGACCCTTTATGACACTTTAAGACCTCTAAGATGTATTCTTAGGGATCGTAAAGGGTCATAAGGGGTCTTGGTACACAACAACTGAGAAACATAAATGTAGGCATCATGGTCACAATTGTTTGGAGACACAACATAATTGAGTGGTATACATAGATGATGCAACACAACCACTACTCCAGTTCCAAGTTGACACTGCAGGATCCAAAAACTATAGATAAGGAATACATTTAGAGAGCGGAGGAGGAGGGCCATAATGACTGAAATAATATAGGGACCTTGTATTATTTTGGTCATTATAGGCCTCCTCTGCTCTCTAAATTTATTCCTTATCTATGGTTTTTGGATCCCGCAGTGTCAACTTGGAACCGAAGGAGTTGTGGTTGTGTTGCATCATCTAGGTATACCATTCAATTATGTCGAGTCTCCAAAAAATTGTGACCATGATATCTACATTTATATTTCTCAGCTGTCATGTTTATGTGCATGTTCTTTATGTGTTTGGCTTCTCTCTCTCGCATCCAAAATTGGATTTTCCCACTCTGAATCGAGAATGCTCATGCAACTGTGTAGAATATGCATGGATAACAAGTGGAGCTGAAAAAATGCACCACGTTTACATTTTTTTAATAGGTCTATAATTTTTTTAATTTATAGACCATTGTGAAGGTTATGACTCTGGCAGCTATGCACAAGAGAATGTCCTTAACAAGTCAACAAATAAAAAGTCTTGATTTGCTTGCATTTTGAGGACATTACCCTCACCTATAAGAGTCAAAATTACAATGTTCATGATGGTCTATAACTTAAAATACCTAATTAAAGACCTCTATAAAAAATGCAAACCTGTTGCATTTTTTAGCTCCTAATATCCTAGATGCATATGAATTGAGATTGCATATTGAACTAGGCACCTCCTTCTGCATTGCTTGAAACCAAGAGATTAACACGGTTAACATATAAAAATATTATTGAACTTTTGTTATAATTAAAAATTACATTAATACTTATTGTATAAGTCTGAACCAAGTCAATGACCAAATGGCTGATGGTGATTGATGAAGAAGACTTGAAAATGATGATTGATCCAATTTAGATTGGTGCAACATTTTCAAATCTTCTTCCTAATCATCATCAACATGGCCAATTTTCTAAAACTAATTCTGCATGCTCCTTATTTTGTTCTAGGTTGATATTGTCAGACATGGTCTTTCTTGAATGGAATGACTCATTACTTGTATGTATTGACTAGAATGTTGGTGGAAGAAGGATGATTTATTTGCAACCTGCATATACAGACATTGACCAATCATTTTCTCAACTCTAATTTTCTCAACAGAAAGGGACATTTATCATAGTCATAGAAACATGATTATTTTTAAATGGAATACACAAATGAGTACCATTAGAAATATTGACCATTTACAATCATGAATAGTAAACCTAAATCAAATAGCTCATTGTTTTATCAGCATGTGTAGTCTCTATGTATATGAAAAATGAATGAAATATCAAGATGAAATAAAACAGTGAACACAAATTCAAATTCAAGGCCTAATTTATCAAGAGAAAAAAATATTAGGACTATAGAAAAATCATTAGGACTATAGAAAAATCATTAAGACTATAGAAAATCAAATTCTAGAAATGGATGGTTCTGATGCTTTTCGATTACAACAATTGAGAGCTAGGACATCGTTGCTATTACCTTCAAGACATTGTGTGAAGTGTTTGATCTCTCTTTATTTTTGTTGTTGTTGATATTCACTATGTGGTACTCCCCGTTTATGATCATTTTATGAGGAAATGTCTTGATGGCTCATGGGCTGCAAGTTAGGGCATCATGCATTATTTATGAGCTTATTGTTTATGCATTTGATTTATGCTGATATTGATGCTCACTGATTTTGCCATACCCGTGAGCTATTTGCATAATTGATTGGCATTATTTTATTACCAATGTCCCTATTTGATTGGTGCCATATTCATGTTGTTTTGATGTTTTCTGAATCTTAAACTAGGGCATCGTAAGTTTGATTTGGTACTCCATTCATTATCGCTTCTCATCATGGGTTCACAACTCATGCTTGTAGTATATGAATAGGTGAAAAACATGCAGATTTGACCAAAAAATTCTAGGAACTAGTTAGAGCCAACAACAAATGGACTTGTGATAATTTTCACAATAGTACATGTGTGTTGCTGGGTTAGCTCCCAGAACTACTTAGGAAAATTTGCATGTTCATCACCTTTGCATATGAAGTGGCTCTAATGGAAGATACGGTCGCTGAACAACCATTTTGTCAACTCTAATTTTGTCAACATAGAGGGAAATTTATCATAGCCATAGAAACCTATCTCAGAACTATCCATTTCTCTATGTATATAAAAAATGAATGAAATATCAAGCTGAAATAAAACATTAAAAAAAATAGTATTCCACATAGAGTGAATGAAATATACCATCAAAATAAGGTGAACTACACAATTGGCACAAACTCAGACACGGGCAAAGTCAAATTCAAGGCAGAGACATAGGAAATAAAAAAGGGACAAATGACAATAAATAAGAAAAATCATTAGGACTATATAAAAATCATTAAGACTAGAAAATCAAGTTGTAGAAATGGACGATTTTGATGCTTTGCCATTACGACAATTGAGAATTCATCATTTTGTACTTCTTGGTGTATTCCATTTAAGTATGTCAGGCACAAAGTATTCCATTTGGTATTCCATTTCCGATTGCATACACAAATCTGCCTGGAACAGTCAACAATCTAATAACTTTCCTTGATCAAATATTCACAAAAACCATAAAACTTTGCATGAAAATGATTAATAACTCAAAAAACTATAATATCAAATCATTTCCAAACAAAATTCATTAACACATAAGATTAATTAGCATTCATTAACACACATCCATTAGCATTCATAAGACCCATTAGCATTCATTAACACATCATAAAATTCATTAACACAAGATTAAAACATCGAGACATAAACATCAGTCATTATCAAATAAGTTGCATAAATGAGAATCATTTCTTTTTTGAATTTTTCTTTTTTTTGGATTCCCTAAATTGTTGTAGAGGCATATCCATGTCGTCATCATCATTTATTCTCACCCATGCACATGATCTCACCGTCCTTTGCAATAATAAATAAAAGGGTTAAATTAAAAACATATTATCATAATCGAAGTTAATTTAAAAACATATTATCATTATTGTTACAAGAGTTTCAGTACTTTAAAAAACATAAACGTGACGCTCTTTACCTTGTCCAACCACATCATCTTGCCCAATGGCTTGAACCTCAATACACTCATCAGGAACAACCTCTACATCCCATGCAACTGCAATACAAAATGTTTTATTAATCCCAACAAATTATAATTAAATTTTTATTACTGCACCAAATTCAATTTAAAATGTTTACTTGTATTAATAATTCAATAATCAAAATTTGAATAGAAAATGTATACCTTGAGTACTGCAATGCACATTCAAATCGACACCTCTGTCATGCTCAGATGGTGTATCAAGATCCGTAGACTGCATTCCTATTTAAATACTTAGTGCATTTATCAACAAGATATACATATAAATACAAGACAAATACTGAGAAGTGTTAATCATTCAGTTTAATACATATAAATATATTCACTTTAAAGTTTTAAATAAATATATAATCATTGTTTGCTTACTTAAAACAAATATATTTACATTATGTTGGAACTTAACATCAAATATAGTAATTGGTAAAGTATTCAACTTGAAATAAAAATCAATTAGCTTATTTACCTGATTGATAGATCCACTAGAAGAACCTTGTGCACTCATTGATCAGAATCATTCAGCCATGACTGTATAGCCTTGTTTGTAGCCTATTTTTTTGTCTTCTTTTGTAATATTTTTTTTGAGCTCCAAGGCCTACATTTTTGCTTGGTATCATGAATTTGTATTGTAGTGAATTTCATCAAAAACTAAATTGATTGCAATTTATAAATATTTGCATACGGTTTTTCATTTACTAATACTTACAACTCATGCAACAAGTTTTAAATATCCACCCGATCTGAGCTTGTGTTGCCCGTACTTTTATTTTCTTGCTTCTGTTGCCTTTGATGTGTTAGGAAACCTATGTGATGTTTGAAATATGTTAGATCACATAAGTATAAAGAGTAAATAGTACATAATTTCATTATTAAGATTATCATGTACCTTCTTTCCTCAGGTGATAGTATTTGTCCACCATGCCTTGCGCTTCTCTCAAGTGCATCCTTTTTAAGATTCTCCCACTCATTAATAGGAACATAGGGGGGCCGCTCATAATAAGGGCTCTGTTCTATTTGGGACTTGTAGTTGTCCCTAATATACTTCAAATCTTGGCCCGCTTTGTCAAGGAGCCTAAGTCTTTGAAAGACGTTGGGTCCAAAATTTTTTGTCATAGAGTTAATGAGTTTATCCTTTAACTCTTTATCTTATAATTTCCACCTTTTAAGAAAAAAAATTGTTAGATTCATAAATGAAGTGAAGCTACCTTTTAATATACTTGAAGAAAGGGATGAAAGGAAATATGATCTAGCAATGAAATCAAAATATGATACCATGTGCGTATGGTCAGTTTGAAAATGCACAAACATTCATCATTAAGTTTTTCATAAAATAGATTATTCCCTGCAAAATAATAATGAGATTACTAGTTATTGCAAGGGACTGCATAGGGGGTTAGTGCATTACATTATGAGTATAATATTGTATAGTAAAAGAAAGGATCAATCTTTAAAGTACCTGGAAGCTAGGCTACTTTCAAGGGAAGTCCATCTTCATTGTTCACAAGCAATTGATCACAATTCTCTATTGTTCCCGTACATTTAACACAAGTACATCCAGGAATTTCCTGATTGCCTCCTACATAAAATGAATCCAATATTACAAAATGCCCCCTAAGAAAGAATAGTTCAAGTGAAATAAACACATGATAAATGAGAGAGAAAAAGAGGAATCTACTTACCAATAGGCATTGCCATCGCATCTTTGGTCATGCTACATGTTGCTGACATTGCAGGTGGCAGTACCTCTAAATAAAAGGGTTAAATTAAAAACATATTATTATAATCAAAGTTAATTTAAAAACATATTATCATTATTGTTACAAGAGTTTCAGTACTTTAAAAAGCATAAACGTGAAGCTCTTTACCTTGTCCAACCACATCATCTTGCCCAATGGCTTGAACCTCAACACGCTTATCAGGAACAACCTCTACATCCCATGCAACCGCAATACAAAATGTTTTATTAATCCCAACAAATTATAATTAAATTTTTATTACTGCACCAAATTCAATTTAAAATGTTTACTTGTATTAATAATTCAATAATCAAAATTCGAATAGAAAATGTATACCTTGAGTACTACAATGCACATTCGAATCGACACCTCTATCATGCTTAGATGGTGTATCAGGATCGGTAGGCTGCATTCCAATTTAAATACTTAATGCATTTATCGACAAGATATACATATAAATACAAGATAAATACTAAGAAGTGTTAATCATTCAGTTTAATACATATAAATATATTCACTTTAAAGTTTTAAACAAATATATAATCATTGTTTCCTTACTTAAAACAAATATATTCACATTATGTTGGAACTTAACATCAAATACAGTAATTGGTAAAATATTCAACTTGAAATAAAAATCAATTAGCTTATTTACCTGATTGACAGATCCACCAGAAGAACCTTGCGCACTCATTGATCAGAATCATTTAGCCATGACTGTATAGCCTTGTTTGTAGCTTATGTTTTTGTCCTCTTCTGTAATATTTTTTTTGAGCTCCAAGGCCTACATTTTTGCTTGGTATCATGAATTTGTATTGTAGTGAATTTCATCAAAAACTAAATTGATTGCAATTTATAAATATTTGCATATGGTTTTTCATTTACTAATACTTACAACTCGTGCAACAAGTTTTAAATATCCACTCGATCTGAGCTTGTGTTGCCCATACTTTTATTTTCTTGCTTCTGTTGCCTTTGATGTGTTAGGAAACTTATGTGATGTTTGAAATATGTTAGATCACATAAGTATAAAGAGTAAATAGTACATAATTTCATTATTAAGATTATCATGTACCTTCTTTCCTCAGGTGATAGTATTTGTCCACCATGCCTTGCGCTTCTCTCAAGTGCATCCTTTTTAAGATTCTCCCACTCATTAATAGGAACATAGGGGGGCCGCTCATAATAAGGGCTCTGTTCTATTTGGGACTTGTAGTTGTCCCTAATATACTTCAAATCTTGGCCCGCTTTGTCAAGGAGCCTAAGTCTTTGAAAGACGTTGGGTCCAAAATTTTTTGTCATAGAGTTAATGAGTTTATCCTTTAACTCTTTATCTTATAATTGCCACCTTTTAAGAAAAAAAACTGTTAGATTCATAAATGAAGTGAAGCTACATTTTAATATACTTGAAGAAAGGGATTAAAGGAAATATGATCTAGCAATGAAATCAAAATATGATACCATGTGCGTATGGTCGGTTTGAAAATATGCAAACATTCATCATTAAGTTTTTCATAAAATAGATTATTCCCTGCAAAATAATAACAAGATTACTAGTTATTGCAAGGGACTGCATAGGGGGTTAGTGCATTACATTATGAGTATAAGATTGTATATTAAAAGAAAGGATCAATCTTTAAAGTACCTGGAAGCTAGGCTACTCTCAAGGGAAGTCCATCTTCATTGTTCACAAGCAATTGATCACAATTCTCTATTGTTCCCGTACATTTAACACAAGTACATCCAGGAATTTCCTGATTGCCTCCTACATAAAATGAATCCAATATTACAAAATGCCCCCTAAGAAAGAATAGTTCAAGTGAAATAAACACATGATAAATGAGAGAGAAAAAGAGGAATCTACTTACCAATAGGCATTGCCATCGGATCATTGGTCATGCTATGTGTTGCTGACATTGCAGGTGGCAATACCTCTAAATAAAAGGGTTAAATTAAAAACATATTATCATAATCAGAGTTAATTTAAAAACATATTATCATTATTATTACAAGAGTTTTAGTACTTTAAAAAACATAAACGTGATGCTCTTTACCTTGTCCAACTACATCATCTTGCCCAATGGCTTGAACCTCAACACGCTCATCAGGAACAACCTCTACATCCCATGCAACTGCAATACAAAATGTTTTATTAATCCCAACAAATTATAATTAAATTTTTATTACTGTGCCAAATGCAATTTAAAATGTTTACTTGTATTAATAATTCAATAATCAAAATTTGAATAGAAAATGTATACCTTGAGTACTACAATGCACATTCGAATCGACGCCTCTGTCATGCTCAGATGGTGTATCAAGATCGGTAGGCTGCATTCCAATTTAAATACTTAGTGAATTTATCGACAAGATATACATATAAATACAAGACAAATACTGAGAAGTGTTAATCATTCAGTTTAATACATATAAATATATTCACTTTAAAGTTTTAAACAAATATATAATCATTATTTCCTTACTTAAAACAAATATATTCACATTATGTTGGAACTTAACATCAAATACAGTAATTGGTAAAGTATTCAACTTGAAATAAAAATCAATTAGCTTATTTACCTGATTGACAGATCCACTAGAAGAACCTTGCGCACTCATTGATTAGAATCATTCAGCCATGACAGTATAGCCTTATTTGTAGCTTATTTTTTTGTCCTCTTCTATAATATTTTTTTTGAGCTCCAGGGCCTACATTTTTGCTTGGTATCATGAATTTGTATTGTAGTGAATTTCATCAAAAACTAAATTGATTGCAATTTATAAATATTTGCATACGATTTTTCATTTACTAATACTTACAACTCGTGCAACAAGTTTTAAATATCCACCCGATCTGAGCTTGTGTTGCCCATACTTTTATTTTCTTGCTTCTGTTGCCTTTGATGTGTTAGGAAACCTATGTGATGTTTGAAATATGTTAGATCACATAAGTATAAAGAGTAAATAGTACATAATTTCATTATTAAGATTATCATGTACCTTCTTTCCTCAGGTGATAGTATTTGTCCACCATGTCTTGCACTTCTCTCAAGTGCATCCATTTTAAGATTCTCCCACTCATTAATAGGAACATAGGGGGGCCGCTCATAATAAGGGCTCTGTTCTATTTGGGACTTGTAGTTGTCCCTAATATACTTCAAATCTTGGCCTGCTTTGTCAAGGAGCCTAAGTCTTTGAAAGATGTTGGGTCCAAAATTTTTTGTCATAGAGTTAATGAGTTTATCCTTTAACTCTTTATCTTATAATTTCCATCTTTTAAGAAAAAAATTGTTAGATTCATAAATGAAGTGAAGCTACCTTTTAATATACTTGAAGAAAGGGATGAAAGGAAATATGATCTAGCAATGAAATCAAAATATGATACCATGTGCGTATGGTCAGTTTGAAAATGCGCAAACATTCATCATTAAGTTTTTCATAAAATAGATTATTCCCTGCAAAATAATAACAAGATTACTAGTTATTGCAAGGGACTGCACAGGGGGTTAGTGCATTACATTATGAGTATAAGATTGTATATTAAAAGAAATGATCAATATTTAAAGTACCTGGAAGCTAGGCTACTCTCAAGGGAAGTCCATCTTCATTGTTCACAAGCAATTGATCACAATTCTCTATTGTTCCTGTACATTTAACACAAGTACATCCAGGAATTTCCTCATTGCCTCCTACATAAAATGAATCCAATATTACAAAATGCCCCCTAAGAAAGAATAGTTCAAGTGAAATAAACACATGATAAATGAGAGAGAAAAAGAGGAATCTACTTACCAATAAGCATTGCCATCACATCTTTGGTCATGCTACGCGTTGCTAACATTGCAGGTGGTAGTACCTCTATAGTTATGATCCTCGTAGTAGATGACATACTCAACATAGGATCAATAGTAGGTGCTAAAAAATAAAATTTTTAGAACATAAAAAAATATGGACAGCCATGGACAAGATTGTTAGAGCTATTAAAAAATAAATTGTTTGAGAAAAACAAAAGTGGATTATAGAACATGTGATGTACTTGAACCACCTAAAGTATCTGCATCTGAGGCATCACCCTTTAATGTTTTTTTGCATCCTCTGTAAAAATAACACATGTATTTTAGTCAATGACATAAATAAAAGAGTATACTATAAAAATCATTATTGAAATTTTGTTATAATTAAAAACTACATTAATAATTACTGTATAAGTTCAAACATGGTGAATCAACACATCCTCTGTCATGTTTATTTGAGGAGTCTAAGGTTGAATATCTACCAATCGAGCTAACTCTCTTGATATTGCACAAAGGTCCTTTTGTAGTGCAACCACAAGATCAATGTCTAATGAAAAATCAACATTGAATGGATCCTGCTCATCCCGCGACTCCTCATGGACTACTTGTTCCTTTCCCTTTTTCTGATCAACACTCATTTGTGAGAAAAATATTATTAGCACTTTATTTAAAAGCAATCCAAAATAGTAGTGAAGAATAAAATATAATAAAACATACGTATTAACATTTTTCTTGTATGTGCATTTGTACAACAACAATGAGTTTTACCTATTGAGAAGAATAATTCCCATGAGAACCATCATCATCATGCATATCATGTGGCTGTTGATCCATACTATAGCCCTGTATTTCAAAAAAAATCATTGAGACATGTTAAAATACGTGTTCTTATTCTAAGTTATGTTGAATAATAGACAATTATCATAATGCATACCACCTCATCCATGATAGTCATGGGTGTTTTGTATCTATGTGATTCAAATTGTAATCGATAAGAAACTCTTCACCTCCACATATTGATTTGATCATACATACAAATACACAATTTCCCTCACATACCTCAAATATGCAATTGGGTTGCTTCTTAGTTGACACAGGTTGTGTACTATTTATAAAACCTATAATATTCCCTAATGCTTTTGGCCTTCCATCAACTTATATAGCTACTATTTTACTTTGTTCACTGACTTTTTGTTGTATATAATTTTCCGTGAGTGCATACCTACACATACTTTTTTAATATTTAACAATCTGCATCCAACTACTTTAATCATAACAAGGTTTGACATACTCCATCAATTCGACAACTTTGTTGTAAGAGACCTTTATGCCATCCATGGAAAATAGGCCCAAACCATGTAATGAAGGCGGTGCTATGCGATATATCTTCTTTGTAAGACAAAAATTAGTGTTTATTGAAGGAAGTTCATTAGGGACCCATTGTTTCTATAGATGTTTGTACCTAAAGGGAACCTTAGAGTTTCCTTTTCTCTCATCATCATAAGAACATGACCCCTCTTGAGTAAGGAAAAATTCCATGCATTTATTGAATTTCTTTCTGATCTTTTGACCTTGAACCGATCTCCTTGATTTAGACATACTAAATGTCTCACTTTCTTCTTCCATCCCTACATTTTCCTCACTCGAAGAAGACAAATCTGATAAATACCTATTCGCTGGTACCTGGACTTCATGAAATGAGAGAGACAAGTGGAAATGAGAGATATTTTACAAATGGTAAAAGACATTAATCTCTATGGGGTGTATTGACTTATACCTAATAATCCATGAGACTGTGTGGGATACCTGACAAAAGATAATAGTTATATAATCAGACAAACATAGTTCACTCTATAGTTTTTATTACATCTTGAGAAGGAAATTATACATTGTTCAAATTATCTATTTATCCTACAATATTTTGAATATCTCAGCATTGCATATAACTGAACATCTCAACATTGCATGAGACACCACTATTGTGGCATTTTGTCAAACAGTTCCCGTGCCTTGCCAGTGTTTTTATTACATCTTGTGAAGGACATTATAAATTATTAGAAATTATCTATTTATACTTTTAGAATTAGCTCACTCTATTGCAGTGAACAAAGAGAATCCCCTGTGATTTAACATCATTTATGTGCAAGGAAATAGAAAATTATTAGAAGCAAATCTCATAAGATAGTATTTAGATTAAATGCATTGATATAAAAAATACCCCAGAAAATGATAAAGAAAGGTAATTTGCTTAATCACGTCACTAATTTGTGCATGTCTAAATACTAGTGTCTTTCAAGTGATTTTATTCTTGTCATGCCCACTAGAAATGAGAACAATCTTAACTAATGAGGCTGTTTAAGTATATAGAGATTAAATACACTCTTTTAGAATGAAATTTCTCTTAACAAAAGATTAAAGATATTTAAGTAGGAAATATAAAACAAGGTGAATAAGAGTAGTTAGATATTCATGCTAAAACCAAAAATTCTATTAATATGAAACCCTAAGCATACTAGTGGAAAAAGTGTAGATTTCAACCCAAAACAATCATTAAAATATGCCAAACATCTGGTATAATTGTACATTTCATTCATGTCATTGATATTATTCTTCATCCATCTCATCACCAAGATCATCTTCGTCATCAAAAACATCATCACCACCACTATCATCGTCATTGTCATCATCATCATCATCATCATCCTCCTCCTCCTCATCATCATGATCAGTAGCAACATTATCATCATCTTCTTCTTCATATTATTCCTTGACTAATTCTCAATCATGATCATCATCTACATCATCTTCCACTTCTTCCTCTTCCTTGCTATCTTCTTCTTCCATTGTATTATACTTTATCGGCCTTCCTCTTGGATCATGTTTAACAAAAAATGACCAACTCGGTTTATGTGGAACCTCTGATAAAATTCATGCTCACATTGGCTTGGAAGAACATAGGGCTCTTCCCCAATTGGCTCAAACAACCTTGTATTAATCATTGGAAATCCATTGTCATGTTCAATAAAACTTCTATCAGGATCATTTTGATTGAGTTGTAGTCTGTACCATTCACGAGAAAAATAACTAATTTGAAAGAATTAAAGTCACAGTCAAGTATATCAACCAAAATACCATAGTATCAATTTTGCAACTCTTGATGATGTAAGTCATTTCTAGATAAAATATTAGTCACTTGGAAGACTGCACTTATCCCAAAATCACAAGTTCTCTTCGTGTCATCCAACTTTTTGATGTGAATTTTATAACCATTTCATAACATAGCCTTGTGGTGTTTCACCTACAATAATATCAAACATGTATAAATTATTGCATCACGAGTTGAAAAATATACGGTTGATTAACAAATTTATAAGTACTCAGTGGTCACTTAAACCATATGCTAAATCTATTTCCTTTTGTGTAACATTGGGATCTCCATTACGATGAGCTTGTATAACCAATGAAGACATGGATTCCCATTTAAATCTATGACCATAATGTTGACCTTGTTCAATCCATATCGCCATCCAATATTTGATTGTTTGCAATAAACAAATGTATTGCATCCCACTCTTTAGCAACTATACAAAAGTAAATAGATGAATTACAACAGGTTTATTTTGAAGATTAAGAATTAATTAACTATAATAATATCTCATAATTTATTACCTTTTAGTTTCCTAAATCTAGCGTTTCCCACCAAGTACTCCCCTTCAATTTTTTTAATGGTGTCAAGATTCCAAATGCAATCTATATGGGTCTTTGCTACAAGATTAGGAAGATATTAAGTAATGTACACCATCATCTGGTATACCATATATCCCTCAACCACAGAACCCTCGAGACGTGGTCTTTGTCGTATCAAACCCTTAAAAAATTTCAAGTGTCTCTCAACCATCCACATTGACCTAGTCTTTATAGGTTCACATAATTCAATCTCCTCAACTTGGTGTATGAGGTAGTGTTCTTGTGCATTGAAAAAATTTAAAAGTAAATACTTTTACATTTCACACATTAGTCGACAAATTATTTTCTTCCAATATATTATATCTTCTTTATGGATTTCTTTAGATGACAACCACCTACAAGGGATTCAAGACACAAAAATATATAAATACAAGACTTTACAATATATTACTTATTTGATATGTTGAACAAATATCACTTCTTACCTCATGTATTTTCCAAGATCATATATCACTTGTTTGATATTATTGTCAAAGTTCTCTAGGAGTGATAGGGGTAAAAAATACTACAATTGTCAACTGATCATTTCATAAAATGAAAATTGAATGCAATTACACAAATATATTGTAAATACAAAATACTATGAATTACCTTGATGAAGGTATTCCAATCATGCATTTTCATCCCTGACCCAAAATCACTTTTCTTTGATATGAGATTGCTTATATTCGCAACAAATCCTGTAGGAAATCAAATTTTTCGTATGAATTCTTTTATGGAATTGCTTTGTTTCTTTGTTAATAACCAAGGAAGAGAACTTGCATTAATCTGATCTCCATTTCTATTTGATTCAATGATATTTTTCATTGCATGATTGGAATCATGAATGCCACTACAAATTTTGCCAAGTTTTTTTTTTGTCATGCCTTCCATTTAATATTTTTCACAGTGTCTCTATTACATTCTTTCCAATATGCATAGTATCAAACAAATGCACAATTTGTAGCTTCTCATAGTAGGGAAGCCTACTAAATTCTTCAGGATAATATTTTAGTCCTTTTTGGAAGCTGGTCAATGATGCCTTCATGAAATTCAAGATCATCAACTACATAATTAGCCAACAAAACACAATCAAAATATATAATTTTCAAACATAAACCATTAGGTGGAACAACATTACCTTAAATTCTATTATATTCCAACTATTGGAATTAGGAGAGATAGGTACTAAGAGGGGAGGGGTGAATTAGTGCCTTCAAAACTTTACTTGTAAAACCTTTCTGATCTATAACTGAATACTATGATAACTAATCAAAATAACTTGAATCTAATTGCATAAATCAATAATCTAGTTAACTTAAGAAAATAAACAACATGAAATCAATATGAAAATCACATAACACAAGTAATTTGGTAGTGTAGAAACCCTTGTTAGAAGGTAAAAACTATGGTGGGGATGACACCCACAAATTCTTCACTACTGTAGATAGAAAAGGTCTGCCTGTTAAGGCTACAAGTTTTGATCACTTCTGGTGATCTTACCTTGTTAGGAGTAACATATTAGATCAGCTAGATCTACGTAGTTATAGGATTTAACAACACTAAATGAAGTGTGTACTCGGTTAAAAGATTTATACAAAGACTGTTAAGTCTACTCGGTTTAGAGATTTATCAAAAAATCTATCAAAATTGTTAGAAAGTAATAGGTAAATTATCTGCTAGTTGACAACTCAGTTGTCTGAAACAGATCTATAAGTGCTTATCAAAATATCACCTTATCTGTAATGGTTCTCTGCTTTGTTCTTCTCGGTAGCCTTCATTGATTCTGCTCAATCTGATATCCTCTGTACTCTGTTATGCTCGGTAAATTGATTATCTTGAAGATAGGCAATGTCTTCAAGTGCTCCTTGATTCATATATATTAGTTCACCAACCTGTCCAAAATGGTGCGAACAAACAAAATATATAGTGTTATGTTTTTCCACCTTAGCAAAAATTAGGTTACAAAAATAATCATAACCCTAAGATCTACGGTGAAAAATAACCTAAATCAACTATTACAATAAGATAATCATTGCATTTAATGAATATCTTTTACAATTAGTGCTCCTCAATCTTGGTAAACCATTTTACGATATGTTGTAACCGTCTGCATAGAATAATGTGCCATTTCTGATTACTATGCCATTTTCTATGATCATTGGTAAACACTGTATAATCTGCTCGGTGTATACTATGATGCTCAGTGTTTACTGACTGTCGGTGTCGGTGTTGCTGGTGCTCAGTTAACTATGTGATGCTTGGTGTAAAGGCTTTACCGACTGCTCTGTCTTACTTCTAGTTACCGATTGTCTCAATATAAGTAACCAACTGACCTATTTACTATCCTTTGATACTAATGACAACCTTGAATGCTCAATAGAGATTAACACCAACTGCCATAGGTGAGGTGTCATTCTTTGGGGCTTTGATGTAATCTATTCTTTCCCATTGAAAAGATGTTTTTCCACACTTCGATACTTATGATTTCTATGGAGGAAGTGCCTATACTCATCAAACACTTACTTTCTTAAAATTTTGGAATGACGAGATTTAATCTTTGGACCACACATTGAACTTGCAAATTTTCCCTTTATTTGAATACCTACAAGATAATGATACAATTGGATTAAATATGTTAATTTTTGGAATTAGAATTATCATGTACAACTAGAATTCACCATAACATACCACAAAAATGTGTCAACCTTGGAGCATCATGAATTGTCCACATAAGCATTGAATGGAATTGAAATTTTCTTTGTCCAATTGGTCTAGAGATGTCATACATAGTGAAACCATTCCATAACACTAACAACTCATTGATAACATGTACAATATATACATTCGTATCTTTCACTTGGTACTTTCCTAGTTGAATTAACAACAACATCAGATAATTATTGTAGCCATTTCACTCCAAGACTTATAATTACATGTAGATAACTATAAAATAATAAAATACCTAGAACAATCATTGCCAACATAATGTGCTCCCTCTTTATTGACATCAATGGAGGAAGATTATTGTTGATAACAAAAATAGGCCACACTGAGTAAACAAATCTCATCTCTCTATATGGATTGACACCGTCTACTGCCAGAGAAAGCCTGAGATTTCAAGGTTCTTCTTTGAAGTGTGGCCACTTTTCCTCTATGTCCATAAATGATGAACCATCCACATGCATTCAAATAATGTCATCTTGACTCCTGCTACATGCATGGTAATCCATAAATTGTGCCAAGCTATTGCACTCGAATAATCATTTCAGACGTGGAATAATGGAGATTTAACGAAGAACCTTGCAAGGAACCTTTTTTGTCATTTGATCATCTTGATATCTACTCATACAACATTTAGGGAATTCTATTGCATTTTCATGTTCTTTATGATAAATAATATGATCTTCGGGACAAGCATTTATTACTTGATACTCCATTCCAATATGTTTCATAGTGGAACATAATTCTTGGTACGAGCGAGGGAGAACATTTGATGGTGGTAATAGAAACTTGGCTATCAATCTACAACAAAAAATATAAGTCATTACTATAAACAATCTTAATGGTACATGTTTCACATTTTATAGGCTATAATGATGAATATGATAAACCTTAGCATACGTGACATTGCTATGTTGGATAAACCATTCATAACCTTAAAATTCACCAACAACAATGCAACATAGAGAAGAGTAGATTGGGAGCCTTCGTAAAGGGTCATGTTCACCTTCTCAAGTAGAGGTATACCATAGACGATGTTAATGTCATCCTGATCATAATAATAATAATCATCATCATCAGCAACACCGGTAGCACTAGTACCAAATGTGTCAATGATCAATGCATTCATACCATGAGCATGATCATCTTCTTCCATGGGATCATGATCTTCAGCTTCAATACTCACACCTCCATGTTCCTCTATATTTACACCCCCAAGTTCCTCTGAGATGTGGTGGTCTATATCATGTACTACACTAGGGAGATTGACCTATATAAAAATGATGATAATCAAACCCCCCTTTAATTTGATAATCAAACCTCCTTCCATGGTTCATATGTATAATAATTGTGATAACAATATAACAAACAACTTACCAATGTATGATAATCAAACCCCCCTTCAATGTGACCATTCTCCTTACAATGTCTCTTTGTGTTTTGATTTTGATTCTTCTTATCTTTAAGCCGTTGCAACTCTTGCATGGACAATAACATTTGTCATCGCCTTCTCTTTGAAAATTGGACAACAATCTAGTGATTGTCTCCCTATTTTGATAGAATTTCCTTGTATTATCTGACATGATCCTTAATGTGTATATCTGCAAAAAAATTGGACATGTTGTACTTAATGTTTATACCTACACATATGGTTTTGATAGAAAATGGTCACTCTATTTTTTCATGGTGAGAACTCTTTAGTTGTGACAAAAAATGTCAATCAAAAAATGACATGTTACGGTAGGTTTTATAAATGATATGTTACTTTGTAAATTTAACTTTAGGTTTTATAATTGTACATATATTTTCTTTGACTCCCCCACATTGTAATAATATACTCTCAAAAGGGCAATTCTTGTTAGAGATGCCTCCTTTCATTAGCTTCACGTCACCTTCTCATAGCTTCTCATAGCTTCCTATGTGTTTCATCCTTCATGTATACACTTACTTCGACCAAAATTTTAATTTTCTGATAGATTTTGACAAATGCTTTGTAGGAAACCAAATAAGGGGTATTCTTGAGTTCAAACACATTGAGCTACTACTGTATGCACCCTAAAATGGTCACCTAGACTATGGGCCCCCATTCTTCAATTTATCAAATGATGGAATCAATTTATCAATTTCTTGGATCAATGCCTTGCAATATTTTCAATTCAAATCAATTTCCTTGATCAAATCGTAATTAATTCAATTAATTCAATATTTCCTAAGGTTTGATCATTTATCCTAAGTCTCATTTAATTAAAAGAACATACTCCCTTTTAATTAAATAAAAATCCCTTTTTAAATAAATAAATAAAAAATCTTTTAATTAAATAATGGAAATCACTTTGCTAAAAATAATAAATAAATAATAAAATAAAAATAAAAAGAAAAGTGCACTTTCCAATGAGATGGAATCTTTTGAATTTTTGAAAAGGTTTTTGCCTCTTTATCTCAACCACTCATTATTTTGCCTCTTAATCATGCCTATTAATTTTGCCTCTTGAGAATCTTGTGCACCAAAGTCAAAAGGAGAATTTTTCTCCACCCTTAGATTTTGCCTCTTAATCTCTACCATTCATTTCTCTTTAAAAGGAGCCCTCTCCTTCTCATTTAGGCATCCAGAGATCTAGAGATCCAGAGATCTAGACATCTAGACATCCAAGCATCCAAATTTTAGAGACCTAGATTTTATGTTATTTTTATGCTGTAGGTTTGGAGAGCGATTTTGGAGGAGAGTTTGAGCACTTGAGCTTGAACATTGAAACTTCTCTTTTCTTGTCTTCTTCTCTCATGCCTCCATGGAAATCCATTTAGATTAATTTTGTACTTTCATGTTAGATTAGATCCATATTTCATTTCATAGAATAATCTTGCATGCATATTTCCTTTAATAGATTAGTTTTCTTTCATGCATTGTTATCATATAGAATAGCTTCCATTTTTATTTGCATGCATACTTGATGATCATGGAGACTATCACTCTTTCTTTTCCTCTTTCAATCTCTCATTTTATGATGTACTTGCATGGGCACAAACTAGGTCTAAACCAAGGGCCTCCATTACAAATCCTTGCACTCCATGAATAGAGAGCTATGAGTCACCATTTGGGACCTCATTCTTGAGCAATCTTGGATATAATGACTCATATAAGTGTGTCAACATTTTAGCATACATTTTTGGCACCCACCGTGGGGCTGATGCTCTTGATTTTCGTTTATTTTATTCAGATTTTCAGATTTTCTAATCTTTACATGGTTATTTTATTGAAAATTTTCAAGCTTAACCCTTGTGCAGATTTGCTTGAAGATAAAAACCTAGGATTTTTTGAAATATTTAATCTATCTTTTAAATTGTTGGGAGTTTGGGTCTCAATTATTTTTTGTAGGTGGGGGATCATCATAGTATGTCTCAGTCCGAAGGTCAGATTTTTCTGATCATTTTCCTATGAGTTATAATTTTTTTATGATTTTCAATGAAAATTCATTTCTGGTCGCAAATCTCCATTATTTTCAAAATTTTTTATATTTTCGGAAAGGTCTGAGAATTTTATAAATGGAATGTTCTTTGTGTTTTTTTATTGTGATGCACGAATATGGCTCAAAAATTTAATTTTTGAAAATTGGTTTGTTTTGATAAATCAGGTCCCTAGGGCACAAATTAAGAAATTTTTCCAAAATTTTTATAGTTTTGGAAAGATCTCTATTTTTTAGTAGGGGTCTCTATTTTGCATTTCTATTTTTGTGGCCGAAATCATATCAAAAAAATCAGATCTTGTTGACTAGGTCAAATGCAAAAAAATAAAATTTTGTGATGTGTATGCACTTATTTTTCACATGGTTCAATGCATGATATGAGTTGTCATTTGGATTATTTGCTGGTTATTATTACTACTAACATTTGATTTTCAGATTTAACCCTAGGGTTTGCATAAGTTGAATATACATTGCATATCTTGTTTGCTTGTTGAAGAGTTCGTGGCTTGCTTGCACGAAAAAGCTCAACAAAAATAAAAATAAGGTAAAATCTACTAAGCGCGTTGCTTTGGACTTGAGGTATTTTGTTGTATCTCTATAACATTTTGATTTTGGAAATTAAAATGAACCTCTCATGTGTCATACTTGAGTGATTTCTTGCTTCCATAGATCACACTTCAATTTTTCTCTAAAGGAAACAATGAATCTAGATTTTCTTTCTTACATATATGTTTCACATAGTAATTAGGCCCTATAAACACTATTTGTGGCATTCTTGAGAGAGTGGGCTTCATTCGCTTGTTTTACATGTGAAGATCTTCTCAAAGATAGATCCCTTTGTAGGTAGGGAAGGACTTGTTATCATCTCATGGTCTTACTTGGTTTAGTCTTCAACATTTGATGGTACGTTCTCTCTTGGTCCCACTTAGAGAGATCGGTAGTCATTGTTGTGGGCATACAAACCTTGGTTAGTCTTCAATATTTGATGGTACATTCTCTCTTGGTTCCACTTAGAGAGATCGGTAGTCATTGTTGTTGACATACAAAACTTGGTTTAGTCTTCGATCTTTGATGGTACATTTTCTCTTGGTCCCACTTAGAGATATTGGTAGTCATTGTTGTTGGCATACAAAACTTGGTGAGGTGATTGCAACTTAGCGTGTCAATGAATTTTATTGCTATGTTTGGGTGAGGTGAAGAGGATAGAGGATTATGCTCTGTTCCCTTTTGGGCACATCAAAAACTCAGAACCCTTGAATCCGAGCTAAGTCCCCATGTGGTCTATTTTGTGAGTCTTCCTTGTTAGAGAGGGTTAACCGCAGTGGACACTCCCTTTATTGGGTAAACCATGTGGACATAACCTCAAACAATATTAGCCATTCTTGTTTTGGTAGCAACAACCACTATATAAATATCCTTGTGGAAGAAATATCCATAGGTGTGGTCTCTTGTTGGGCTGTCAGATCTCCTTAGCATCTTCAATTGATTAAATTCTCAGAATGTGTCAAATCCCCGATGTACTTGGATTGGAGTTCACCCACTTGAGATTGCAAAAGTTGTAGAGTTGACCATTAATACCAACCATAGTGCAACCAACATTTTTTCTTTTCCAGGACTATGTGTGTGACTGAAAAACATTTTGAGAACATACACAAGTAGAGTCCTTAGGGAGTATAATACTACGTCACTATTCTTATTTATGCGCAAGGTTGTTTTATCCCTTGCTCATTGTTTGAAGACAACTGTTTGATTGAACTCCCTGATTACTATCTTGTGTGCCTGATTAATGATAAAAATCTATTAATGCATCTCGTTGATCAATTAAAATGAACAAAAACTAAGTTCTTGAGTCGAAAAACCAACTTTTTACAAATTGCTTGATTTGCTGTCCTGTCATTTCCAGTCTTCCTTGGTCGATCTGGGTCAGATTAGGTCACTTACCCCATTGTTAGAAGCTCATTTTCACCTTGGATTCTTGTGTTTTAACCTCTTGAACTAGTGATCTTTGATTTTACAAGTGACCTTTCTTACAATCGATGAGTTAGAAATCATCCTTTTTGAGAAGATAAACCTTTGGATCCTTTGATAACACACTAGAAGAGTTTTAGTAATCTCTTGTCCTTTCACTTCCATACAAATTTAAATTCAATCAATATAAATAGGGTAAATCATCCTCCTGATCCATATGTGTTAGGGTATTCACCTGTTTAGTGGGCACCTCTGTGGCAGTGTTGGTTTACGCCTCTTGCAAAATTCTATCTTATCATCTCTCTTTTTGGACAAGTGAGTGCTTTTACTATCCTACTTTGGTACCAACATTTCTTAGGGTCATCCTATCACCTAGTACCTTTTCTTTCATTTTAGTTACAACAAGATATCATGTAAATCAAGGAAAGAGACCTCAAGTAGTCTTTAACTAATTACCCTTAGTTCAAACTCACCAAAAACATAAGGGAAACAAACCCATATTTGATCAATCACCCGGAACAACTCAGAAGTTTGGTTTGATCCCAAGAGTAATCTTAGTGAGTTGAGTACACCCTTAGCATCTTTGCACTCAGACATGGCTATGAGTTACATAATGAATCGATGAGAGAGGGAAGAAATGGATAAAAGCCTTGATGACATATTTGAAAGACATAGAGATACCATTCTGTTTGGCAGTTCCTCTTGTGAAAATTGACCAATCTCACCCCTTATCTCAACTAGATATCTGGATGCACATTAAAGGGCTGAAAGGGATAAGAGGTGAGACTACCAAGAAGAAAAATCATAACATGAAAACCAAGATGATGAACCTTATAACACTTGTGTGAATGCAACATACACCAATGACTTGTTTAGACATTCAAGACCGAGTTCACCGCTCAAAACACCTTCAAGATACATGAGTGAAAGAATTAACAAAATTGAGCATGATAGAAAAGCCTTCCTGGATGAACAAGTTGAAAAGGAAGAGAAGTTTAGACTCCTGGATTCAGAGAGACAAGCCTTGTTGGAGATAGAAAAGAGAGCCTTCTAGGAAGGGCAAGATAGACTCTTGGCCCAATAACTTAATGATCAATTTAACAACATGCATGTTGGTGGTGCAAACAACTCTCCTCCATCCACTCCTAAGACTCCACCAAGTGGAAGACATTCAAGAACACCTTCATGATCTCCTAGCTCTAGAGGAAGAAGGGATTCACAAAATGATCATTATAGGAGACGAATACCTCTTAGGAACTCAAGACAACCTTCAAAACATGCTCACCATGGTTCACAATATGGGGGTAGTAGCTCAAGTTTTGACCTCAACTCCCAAGACTTCATGAATATACAACAAGAACCACTCTTCCAACAGTATGTGGAGAGATACTTAGAGAAAAAAAAAGACAAGTTCCTAGAGAGTTTGATCAACAAGGGCACTAGAGTCCCCTACAATTTGGAGATGGATAAGAAGATTAAGAAGAAAGGTCCATCTCAAGAAGAAGAGATCAAACAAATTAAGAGTATGATAGAAAAAATGTTGGCACCCAAGAGTTCATTCTCACTTGATTCAATTTTTCATAATCCTTTTGAAAAATGTGTTAACATGAAAGACTTCCCTCGAAAGGTTGAGATCCCTCAATATGACAAGTACGGTGGGAGTGGAGACCCACATGATCACGTGTGTCAATTCTATACCACAAGTTTTGAGTTCCATCAAGATGACTCGTATCTCATGAGATTGTTCCCAAGGAGTCTTAAGGGTCAAGCAATGGATTGGTTCACCAACATAACTCCCCCTATTAAGACTTTCAAAGAGCTTGTCCATAGATTTGTCCAACACTTTGTCAAGATCTATCACCATGCTGGACTTATGCAACTTAAAGAAAAATAAAGGGCAATCCTTTGTCACTTTCTTGCAAAGGTGAAGACGAAAATGCTCTCGCTACTCTAGGACTATTCATAAAAATGAGAAGATTGACATCCTTGTTAGTAACTTGGTTCCCAAAATATAGTATGAAGTTAGGAAGATGGTTTTTGATTCCTTTGACACCATGGTTGAAACCGCATGTAGGATTGGGGATGTTTTGAGAGAACAAGGAATTCTAACCAAACATGTAAACAACAACAACAATAATGGTCAAAATAACAACTCTAACAAGGATAAAGGAAAGAACTCACATTGGAATAGGAACAAACAAGTGGTCAATGATGGAGTTGTAGACTTCTCTCAACCCAAAGATCAAGCTATTCTCCACTCGTCTAGTGCTGTTCAAGCCATGAAACTCAATGCATCAAATCAACAAGAGCACAGGCCAAGATACCAAGATAAGCCTAAGAAAGAGAGACATCAGTTTTCAAAACTTGGTGATTCATATGAGGATGTCTTAAATACACTCATTTCCAACAACCTTGTGCATCCTCAAGATCCCACAAAGCATTATATACCTGATGTTAAGCCACATTGTTGGGATGAGAAAGGCTTTTGCAAGTTTCACAATGGCATTGGACATGATATTGAAAACTGCTAGAAACTTTAACATATCATCCAAGATCTCATTGAGAATGGAAAACTTAAGGTAGATGGATTGAACACCAATGCCAACCATAAGGCATTCAAAGAACCTTTTCCCAAGTATGAGAAGGGGGACACCTTTAAACCTAAGAATGGAAAGGCTGAGGTCAATTACACTTACACAAATGTAGAGAATGTTGTCAACATGCTTGAAGTTGTAGAAGAAAATGTCAACATGATGAGGAATAAAGATCTCTATGGTTATGATCCAGACATGACCTCTCTATTAGAAAGTAAAGTCCACCAAGATAACTGAGAGGGGGGGGTGAATTAGTTATCAAATAATTATAACTTTTAACATCTTCAACAACATTTAACCATGTAAGCAATGCAATTACTAACCATACAAAGATATTCATACACAATGACACAATAACACAAGATATGTTGAGTAGGGAACCTCTTGATCAAAGAGTAAACCCCAGTGGGAATGATGCCCACAAAAGATGCACTAATATGAATATTCCTTGTGAGAGGATGGACTTTGTTAGGAGTCTTATGAAATACATTCAGTACATATAAATCCCTGTTAGGAGATTTTGAATCCTTGTTAAAAGATTCTAACCCTGTTAGGAGTTATGGAAGATAGAAGGACCCACTGCCCAAACAACTTCAGGGTAAGATCACTGAACACACTGTCCAAATAACCTTAATATTATTTAGCAAAATAATATGAAATATTTTACCTCCTTACTATGCCAAACCGCACTCACTACTACATCAGATCTCAATTCCAGATCTCTGAACTTTGCATGTCTTCCTTCACAATTTCACTTTCACAATCTCTTAGGCTCTTTTCTTCACTTCATGCTTACATTCACATGAAACCAAACCATGCTCACACTTATTTCATATATCAAATACATACAATAAGGAAAAACATTCCTTCCTTTATACCACACTCAAATAATTACAAATGAGTTGGGACACAATTACAAAATAAAAGTTTCCATATGCTACATCAAAATTACACAAAAACTATCGGCTTCCAAATGCAATATCTCTTCACTCATGCGACCTAAAAGTTTACACTATGAACCACATCACCATCAATGTGTCTCAAAATTCCCTTTAACTATACAAAACTAGATTCCATCCCGATTAGGAGATATCATCCGATTTCCATAAACTGCTACTCAGGAACACTGCCTGAATACTACTTTTACCAAAATGCTCATAACTTTCATGAATCAATGAATTATTATTTGTGCTCTTAACCATAGACATATAAAATATCAAAGAGTATAACCTTAACATCACATAGCTCCAACTGCAATATCCCATGTGCGCTAATCAAAACACTGTCTACTTCTCTGCTAGTCTTCAGAAGATCACTGTGTTGACATCAATGACAATCATAGTCATGAATGCAACAAAAACTACTATAGAATGACTACCAAAATCCAAAATTCATTCCTAACAATCTCCCCCATTGGCATTGATGGCAACATAGATGAAAAACATCCAATGTTCCAAAAATCCAATACTGCAGCACTGCTGCACTGATGCTCTGAAAATTCTTCAAATCCTCTTCATCAGTCAAATCTTGCTTTGTTATCCTATTAAGTTCTCTCTAATAGATGGTACACAAGGTTTTTTATGTACACTTCTCCCCCATTGACATCAATGACATAAATTTCATCACTATGTCAACAACAACTCAATGTCAAAAGACACTATTTCAAAAAATACATTCACAAGAATCCTCATGACTCAGCTCAGATACACATACTCCCCCATAGAGGAAGTAACAACATCCAATCTAGAAAAAGATAGGGCTCATATACCACTAGATGGATGCAATCAACTACATCATTACTCAAAATTAGGCTGGGGCATAACCCCAAGCATACCTCTCAGATACTCAAATGTATCCTTAGGCAAAGGCTTTGTAAATATGTCTGCTATCTATTCCTTTGTGCTTATGTACTCCAATCTAACTTCTTTCTCAGCAACTTTCTCTCTTACAACATGATACTTGATCTCTATATGCTTAGTTTTAGAAAGCAATACAGGATTCTTAGACATACTGACTGTGCTGGTGTTGTCACAATGTATGACAACAGGCTCAAAAAACTTAATTCCAATATCCTTCAGCATCTACTTCATCCAAATTATCTGGTTACAATTGTTTGTTGTTGCTACATATTTTGCTTCTGCTGTACTCTATGAAATACAATTCCGCTTCTTGCTCAACTAGGAAACCAATCTTCCTCCAAGAAAAAAGGCTCCACCACTGGTGCTTTTCTTATCATCAACACTACCTCCCCAATCAACATCTGTATATGCACATAGGGTAAAATCATCAGATTTTTCATACCACAATCCATAGTCCATTGTGCCTCTTAAATGTCTCAATATTCTCTTTACTACTACATAATGTGATTCTCTAGGTTCAGCTTGAAATCTTGCTACCATTCCAACTGAATGTTGTATATCTGGTGTAGTGTGTGTTAAGTACTACAATCCTCCAATCATGGATCTGTATTTCTTCTGCTCAATTGCTGGTGTTTCATCTTTGCTCGATAGTTTGTGTCCTATAACCATAGGTGTTCCAACTAGTTTACTGTTCTCCATTCTAAATCTTTTCAGCAAATCATTCAAGTACTTTGTTTGGCTAACAAAGATACCATCATTGTTTTATGTTATCTGTAATCCCAAAAAGTATTTCATCTCACCAATCATGCTCATTTCAAATTCAGTTTTCATTTCATCAGCAAATTTGTCACTAGCTTCATCTTCTCCTCCAAAGATAATGTCTTCAACAAAAATAACTATAACTAACAATCCATTTTCAATTTCTTTTGTGTACAAATTACTATTTGTTGTTCCTTTAGTAAATCTCGATTTCAACAAATACTTATCCAATCTAGCATACCAAGTTGTAGGTGCTTGCTTTAGTCCATATAATGCTTTCTTCAGTTTACATACCATATCTCCTTCTTGAGTTAAAGGAAAACCTTCAGGCTGATCAATGTAGACTTCTTGAAATTCACCATTCAAAAATGCGGACTTCATATCCATCTAATACGCTTTGAATTTCTTAAAAGCTGCATAAGCCAAAAACATTCTTACTACTTCAAGTCTTGCTATTGGTTCAAAGGTTTCTTCATAGTCAATTCCATCTTGCTGCGAGTATCCTTTACATACTAATCTTGCTTTGTTTCTTACTACTTCTCCTTGTTCATTCATCTTGTTTCTGAATACCCATTTAGTTCCAATCACATTCTTGTCTTTAGGTCTAGGAACCAATTCCCATGTCTTGTTCTTTTCAATTTGATCTAGTTCTTCTTTCATAGCATTAATCCAATGTTCATCTTCACAAGCTTCATTAGTAGATTTAGGTTCAATTTGAGAAATCAAACATAAATGTACCTTATTTCTAGTCATAACTCCTCTGTCCAAAATTCCAATAAATTGTTCAACAGGATGATGTCTAGATAGATACCTGTTCAGTGTCATAGTCACAGATCTTGCTTCAACTATAGATAGATAATTATTCTTTGGTTTCTTCTACAGTATGATTCTCATTCAACAATTCACTGTCAGTCTCATAGAATAATTCAATAGTTTCAATGTTAGGCTGAGGATTAGCTTCTTCATCAGATTCATAATCAAGCATTCTTTCCTAAATTTTAAACTTCTCATCAACTTTAACATTTGCGCTCTCAACAATAGTTTTAGTTCTCTTATTGTAACATCTATATGCTTTTC
The DNA here is from genome assembly GCA_027943335.1 of Chamaecyparis obtusa. Lineage (NCBI taxonomy): Eukaryota > Viridiplantae > Streptophyta > Pinopsida > Cupressales > Cupressaceae > Chamaecyparis > Chamaecyparis obtusa. The sequence continues at coordinate 265,693 of BSBK01006832.1, forward strand.
TCTTAAAAGAATATCCAAGAAAAATACCTTCATCACTTCTAGGATCAAACTTTCCAATATCATCATCTCTCTTTATATAACATTTGCTTCCAAAAATTCTAAAATATTTAACTGAGGGTGCATGTCCAAACCATAATTCATAAGGTGTCTTATCTGTACCTGCTCTAATTTTTACTTTGTTCATTGTATATACTATTTTATTCACTGCTTCTCTCCAAAATGTCTTCGCCAAGTCATTCTCAATTAACATAGCTCTTGCTGCTTCGGTTACTGACCCGTTTCTTCTTTCTGCAATACCATTTTGTTCAGGTGTTCTAGGGGCTGAAAACTATCTCTTAATACCATTCACTTCACAAAAAGTGTTAAACTCTCTAGAAGTAAATTCTCCACCTCTATCAGATCTCAAACATTTAATCTTCATTCCAGATTCATTCTCAACTTTATTCTTAATGATCTTAAAATTATTAAATGCTTCAGATTTTTCTTTCAGAAATGCAATCCACATCATTCTTGTAAAATCATCAACAAGAATCATAAAATACCTTTCTCCATAGAATCCTCTAGTCCTGGTAGGACCGCTCAAGTCTGTATGAAAAATCTCCAACTTCTTTGTCAATTTGAACTTCTTACTAGGAAATGAACTTCTCTTCTGCTTAGCCATCACACATTCTTTGCAAATCATGTTAGTAGGCTTCATAATTTAAGGCAAATCCCTTACTGCAAGTGTAGTACTCACTTTCACAATGTTATCAAAGTTTATATGACAAAAGATTCTATGCCATAACCAACTGTCATCAATTTTAGTAATCAAGCATGTTATCTTAGTAGGATTCAACTAAAATACATTACCTTTGGTTCTAGATCCAGTTCCAATTAGATTTCCATCTTTATCCTTTATCACACAAGTTTTCTCAGTAAACCAAACTTGATATCCCTTATCCACTAACTGTCCAACACTCAAAAGATTATGTTTCAATCTATCAAAAAAGTAAACATCATTAGTATTAGTCTTTCCATCAAGAGTAATAGATCCTATACCTTTAATAAAACAAGGTTCATTGTTATGAACTCTAACAACTCCTCCATCATAATTGTTAAAATTTATGACTTCTTCACATCTCTAGTCATATGATGTGAACAACCACTATATATAATCCAATCATCTTTCTTTTCAACTTGGGAAACTAATGTTTTTTCTTCTTTAACATCAGATTCAAAATTTTCTTCTTTAATTGCTACAAATCCTATTCCATCATTATTCTCAGTATCACTTTCACTCAAAGTTCTTTCTATACTAGCTTCAAGATCTTCATCATTAGCATAATAACATTCCTTAGATCTTCTAGGCTTGAAATTATTTCTATACTTCTTAACTCTCTTAGGACATTTAGATGCAAAATGACCATATTCTTGACAAGTCCAACATTAAAATTTTTTCTTACCGTCTGGTTCTTTTTTCACAAGCAAGGCAATACCTTCTTCAATCTTCTTATCTTCTTCATTTCTAGATCTGCTACTGCTGGCATAATCTCCACTCACACTGGTACTTCTTGACAAAGTAGGATGAATACTAAGAGCATTGAATGCTATCTCCATTCTAGGTAAGTCTCTTGATAACCTCAGGTTCATCTCTGCTGCTTCCAATCTTCTAAGAAGAGTCTCTCTTGTAAAGTTTGTAGTACAAGGTATAACTTGTTCAATCATCTGTGTTGTTTTCTTAAATACAGGAGTCAATGTCCTCAGAATTTTCCATATCACTTCATTCTTTGTCTTTGATCCTCCACAAGATTTAATTCTTGCAACAATTTCTGACATTCTACCAATATAGCTTCTAACAGATTCATCTTCCATCATTCTAATATCTTCAAATGCACATATCCAATTATGTAATCTAGCTCTTTTTGCATGTTCATCACCTTCAAAAGTAGAGTGTAAAGCTTTCCAAATTTCATTAGATTTCTTAAAACATTTTACCTGACTATATTCATTCTATGGAAGTGCTGTCAAGAGTGCTCTTGCAAGTATCTTACACATGAATAGATCTACCTCATCTTTAGAAATTGTTTCAAGACTGTCTTCTTCAATTATAGTCCTTTCATTCTTTGTAATCAACCAATAGCCTAGTCCTAAACAAAATAGATGTGTCTTCATCTTTTCCTTCCAATTGTCAAAATTTACTCCATCAAACTTAGGGCTTTCTTTCTTGAAATTCACCATGGATCTCCTTAAGCTGTTAAACTTTCCTTTCAAGGACCTGCTACTCTGATACCAATTGTTAGAAAGTAAAGTCCACCAAGATAAATGAGAGGGGGGGGGGTGAATCAGTTATCAGATAATTATAACTTTTAACATCTTCAACAACATTTAACCATGTAAGCAATGCAATTACTAACCATACAAAGATATTCATACATAATGACACAATAACACAAGATATGTTGACTAGGGAACCTCTTGATCAAAGAGTAAACCCCGATGGGAATGATGCCCACAAAAGATGCACTAATATGAATATTCCTTGTGAGAGGATGAAATTTTTTAGGAGTCTTATGAAATACATTCAGTACATATAAATCCCTGTTAGGAGATTTTGAATCCTTGTTAAAAGATTCTAACCCTGTTAGGAGTTATGGAAGACAAAAGGACCCACTGCCCAAATAGCTTCAGGGTAAGATCACTGAACACACTGTCCAAATAACCTTAATATTATTTAGTAGAATAATATGAAATATGTTACCTCCTTACTATGCCAAACCACACTCACTACTACATCAGATCTCAATTCCAGATCTCTGAACTTCGCATGTCTTCCTTCACAATTTCACTTTCACAATCTCTTAGGCTCTTTTCTTCACTTCATGTTTACATTCACATGCAACCAAACCATGCTCACACTTCTTTCATATATCAACTACATAAAATAAGGAAAAAAATTCCTTCCTTTATACCACACTCAAATAATTACAAATGAGTCGGCACACAATTACAAAATAAAAGTTTCCATACGCTACATCAAAATTACACAAAAATTGTCAGCTTCCAAATGAAATATCTCTTCACTCATGCAACCTTGAAGTTTGTGCTATGAATCACATCACCATCAATGTGTCTCAAACTTCCCTTTAACTGGGCAAAACTAGATTCCATCCCAATTAGGAGATATCATCTGATTTCCACAAACCGCTACTCAGGAACATTGCCTGAATACTGCTTTTACCAAAATGCTCATAACTTTCATGAATCAATGAATTAATATTTGTGCTCTTAACCATAGACATATAACATATTAAAGAGTATAAACTCAACATTGCATAGCTCCAACTACAATATACCACATCCTCTAATCAAAACACTGTCTGCTTCTCTGTTAGTCTTCAGAAGATCACTGTGTTGACATCAATGACAATCATAGTCATGAATGCAACAAAAAATGCTACAGAATGACTACCAACTTCTAGCATTCATTCCTAACACTCTCCTCCTATCTTTGATGAAGAACCCATCCTGGTGTTAAGGGGTTGTAACTCCAGAGTGTCGTCTCAAACTCTCAATGATGTCACATGAAGTCAAGGTCCCGTTGTAATTAGAGGACCCAGTTCAAGTCAAACAAGTAAACCAAAGAAAGTGGCATCCAAGAATGTCACCTCAAAATAGATAGTGAATCTTAAGTCAAGCTATAATCTTGTTGATTAGTTGTAAAGAACCCCAGCTTAGATTTTGATCTTTGAGCTCTTAGAGTTGTCCTCGAGACATAAGCAAGTCCTTGAGGATGCTTTGCGTGCAACGAACATCCCCAAAAACTTAGATGTCGATCAATTCTAAAACATGGTTAACCATATTGCTAGCCCTCATTACCTTACCTTTTTGAAGGATGATGATAAAGCTTTGAGCCACCCACACAATCTCACTCTTCATATTGAGGTCATGATCCACAAAACCCGTGTTAGGCATGTGTTGATAGATGGGGGTCCTGGGCTTAGTATTTATTCCTTGAGTCTTTTGAAGACATTGGGTTATTCTCAAAAAGTTATAGATACCAGAAAAAAGATCATTATCAAAGCCTATGATGAGGTAGAAAGAAGTTCCAAGGGTTGGTTGTCCTTCCTGTTAGGATTGGCCTTGTTGAAAAAGATATTTTATTCCAAATAGTTGATTCTAGCCCCCTTGTGTACAATATCTTACTTGGTAGATGGTGGATTCATGATATACAAGAAGTGTCATCTACCTATCATCAGTGTGTTAAGTTCCACTACAATGGAATAAAGATTTGTATACTTGGGGATAACACTTTATCTGTTAACTCAGTTTTAGCGAGTACTCATGTTCCCCTCAATAGAGAAAAAAAAGACTTCAATGTAACTTTATCTGAATGTAAAGAAAAGTTCAAGTCAGTAGACCTTGGCATGGGGGGTATCAACTCAACTCCCTCACAACACTAGCAATTTCACCTAGGTCTTATGGAAAGCCTTCACAAGAAATGAGACCTTCCTCTTCAGCTATGACTTTATTTGGCACATTTGTAGAGTCCTTAGTGCCTATTCAAGATGAGAAATAGGAGGTGGTTGTTAAAGATTAGATTTACAGAGAAGAGAAATACACGCACAATGAGAAATTCTCTCCCTCTCCTAAGGCTTATGGAAGAGGGTATAATTTTGTCAAATAGATGGGCTATCCTAGACATGGCCCTCTTAGTCATAGATTGGATGCTAGAGATGAACCTCTTGATCATGATATTTTTGGATGCAAGTCTAAGAAGACGGTTAGCCTAGGATTTGCAAATTGCAACAAGAACACTACTCCTATCCTTGATGAGTCAGATAGTGAAGATGAACCAGAATACACACCTAATTTGGCAAATCAAAAAGATATGTGTGAAGATTGGGTCCCTTCCAATAATATCCTTTGGGGAGATTTAGAAAGTCCAGTCACTCATGAGATAGTTACAAGCTTAGAACAAGATGAATCAGATGTAGAAGATCTTATCAGAGAAAGCCAATAAAATAATCTTGTTCATTTGATGGAAAGAGAAGGTGTTACACTTGATGACATTAGAAATTCCACATCAAGACGTCCCAAACCTTCATGGTGTAAACATCCTAGTTGAAGTTAAGAAACAAGTTCATATGAGTATGAATGGGATTCCTTCTCGAAGTTAAGAAACAAGTTCATTAGAGGATTTGAACCCACATGTTTCCTTAGTGGATGATTCTTCACTTGTTAGGATGAATCCCGATTTGGGTAGCTTAGAAGGATACTTGATGGACTTTGACTCTTTGGTCACCAGAGATGATATCATTCACATTCACAACCTTGAACCAGTCATTGAATTACCTCTTATTTATCCTAACCTCATTGATTGGTCCCAATGTTATCAAGAACCTAAGCTCTTAACATTCCAAAATGATTATGAGATAACCTATTACTTGAATGCCATTGAACCCGTAGTCTCTTCCACCAGTGAATCGACTACTAGCATGACAGAGCCAGACATCAAATACCTTAGTCACAAAATAAAAAGAATAAGAATTATGATGGTGAAAACCACTGTGTGGTAGTGTCAGGACCAAAAAAAGTAAAAATAAATGATGTATCCAATGGTGAAAACCTCTCTGAGGCGCCTAAGGATGAGGTACTTGATCATCTCTCTAGCTACTTTCAAGATAGAACTTTAGTGCTTATCGAACCAACACAAATGGTCAATTTGGGTGCAGATGAGGCTCCATAGATAGTACACTTGGCTTAGTCCTTGTCACCATAAGAAAAATAAGCTTACACTAAGTTCTTACAGAAAAAGAAGATCAACTTTGCATGGACTTATTCAGATATGCCAGGGTTGGACACTAATCTTATCATGCATCACTTGTCCATAGCTCTGAGTATCAAACCAGTTAAATAGAAATTGAGAAAGATGCATCCTCACATAGCTCTTCTAGTCAAAGCAAAATTAGAAAAACTCCTTGGTGCAGGATTCATAAGAGCTATTGACTATGTTGAATAGATATCAAACATTGTACTAGTTTCCAAACATGAAAAATACATTCAAATTTGCATATATTTTAGAGATGTCAATAGAGCATGCCCAAAGGATGAATTTCCACTTCCCAATATAGACATGATAGTGGATATGACTGCAGGTTATGAGATTTTGATGCACAAGAATCTTGGGTCCTTGGTAATCCTATGTCACCAAAAACATATTTGAGTTTTTTTGTGTTGCTCGGTTCCTTCTTTGACCAAGTTGGTTCGGTGTTGCTCAGTTTCTTTTGTTTGCTGATGTTGGTCAGTCATCTCTTTGGCGCTCGATAATTTCCCTGGTGCTCAGTGATGCTTTTCTGGCGCTCGGTTGGCTTTGCTTACTGACAAGTTTCTTTTGAGTTTCTGTTGAGGCTGACTTGTGCATTGATTATGGGTCATAGATTTAATGCCAGTATCCATCATTGGGAAGCGTGTGGTCCTAGATCTGACTGTTCCTTCCATTGATTGTGAATTTGAAGGCTGACTCAATTCGGCAACCTCTTATGTAAATGTAGTTATTTGGTTAGAGTTTAGAGAGTCAACTTAGATAGAAGATAGAAGATAGAAGATTGAGATTATCTGTAGATCCTCGCATATTTGAGGACTTCTGAGTTTCATTATAATATCTAGCTGAAATTGGGAAGGCCTTACTACTTGACATGTTTGAATCAATTTGAGTTAATATATGAAAGATCCTGCATTTTCTCTCTCCCACCGTGTTGTTGTTTCTTTTGTGTGTTGTTGAGCAAGGTGGTTCAGGTTAGGGTGTGCCATTCCTTGGCCCCTCCTACTCTCTCTTACGTCAGATTTATTCTTTAATGGATGGTTTTTCTAGATACAATCAGATTAAGATAGCTCCAGAAGATCAAAAAAAGATTGCATTCACTTGTGCATGGGGTACCTATTGTTTGAACGTTATGCCTTTTGGATTAAAAAATGCAGGAGCCATCTATCAACGAGCTATGACAACTATTTTTCATGACATGATGCATAAAAACATGGAAGATTATGTGGATGACACCTTGGCCAAGTCTAAGAAAAGAGACACACACTTAGATGATTTAGAAGTCATTCTAGATTGCATGGAACAATTTCAACTAAGGTTAAATCCTAAAAAGTGTGCATTTGGTGTCACCTCTAGAAAACTACTAGGATTCATCATTTCAGCAAAAGGAATAGAGGTAGACCTTGAAAAATTCCAAGCAATCATAGATATGCCACCTCCTAAAAACATTAGTCAAATGAGGAGTCTTCAAGGATGTCTTCAATCCATAAGGAGATTCATTTCATAGTTGGTAGATAGAGCTCAACCTTTCAACAAGAACTTACACAAAGGAGTCAAATGTGTTTGGAATGAGGATTTTCAAAAGAGCATAGATAAAATCAAGAAATACTTGGCAAATCCTCCTATTTTAATGCCTCCCATCCCTGGGAAACCACTTATTCTGTACATTTCAGTGACAAAATCTTCCTTGGGGGCATTACTAGCTCAACTTGATGAACATGGGAAAGAAAGAGCAATATACTACATTAGTCTCACCCTTATTTCATATGAGGTTAACTACACTAGCATTGATAAAGCTTTCTTTGCAGTTGTGTTTTCTTCCCAAAAGTTGTGACATTACATGCTTGCGCACACTATACACCTCATAGAAAAAATAAATCCACTCAAGTATTTACTAGGTAAGGCTGCCCTCATAGGAGACTTGCTAAATGGATAATGATCCTTTCAGAGTTTGACATAGAGTACATTGAGCATAAAGAAATCAAAAGACAAGCCATAGCAGATCAATTGGCTGATTTCCCAATACAAGATAATACACCTATTCAAGCTGACTTCCCAGATGAACACCTCATGTATATGACTGAAAGAACATGGAAGATTTTCTTTGATGGATCCTTTATGAAAAATGGTTTAGGAGCTGGTGTGTTGTTTGTTTCTCCTCATGGGTACATGATTCCTAATTCTTACAAGTTATTGTTCCCATGTAAAAACAACATTGTTGAGTATGAAGCTTTAACAAATGGACTCAAGATAGCCTTAGAATGGAGAATCATAGAGTTACATATCTATGGGGATTCACAATTGATAATCAACCAAGTCAATGATGAATATCAAACAAAAAATGAGAAACTGGTACCTTACAAGAAAATGGTTAATTCCTTGAAATGATACTTCACATTTTTCATGTTTCAACAAATCCCTTGAGCATAAAACAAAGTAGTTGATGCTATGGCTACACTTGCATCACTCATTCAGTTAGGGGAACATGAATCCAAATTTGAATTCTTGGTGGAAGAGCTGTATCACCCTATCTATGACTCCCAAGAAAGTCATGTCATTTGTACCCTTTTTGGTTGTGAGTCATCCCTTTATGGTGCCATTTACTCATACCTTCATGATGGCATTATCACTGAAACCTTTAACTGATCTGAATGCAAAAACCTTACCCGAAATGCCTCTCATCATTCCCTTATATCTGGTGATTTGTATAGGAGGGGTCTAGAATATGGAACACTTCTTAGATGCTTAGAAAAGGAAGAATTTGACCAAGCATTAGTTGACATCCATGAGGGCATCTATGGGGGACATTCCAATGGTCTTTCCATGGCTTGAAGGTTACTTAGTGTGGGGTACTATTGGCCTATGATGTAGATTGATGCAATCACTTTTGCAAAGTCATGTGAAAAGTGTCAAAAACATGGTAACCTAATACATGCTCTAGGTAGGGAGCTCATTCCTTCTATATCTCATTGGCCATTTTAGCGCTGAGACTTTGATCTTGTTGGGAAATTCATCCCAACTCATTAGGTGGGCACAAGTTTATTATCACTACTACTGATTACTTCACTAAATGGGTAGAAGTTGTACCACTTTTTGTTGCCTCAGGCAAGACAGTTTCTCTATTCATTCTGAACCATATCATCTTTCAATATGGAGTGCCTTCTGAGATTATCACTGAAAATGAAGGCTAGTTCAAAAATAAAGAACTTAAGCAACTTTGCAAGAAATTCAAGATTAAGCAACATTGGTCTTCCATTTACTTCCCATAAGGAAATGGTCAAGCAGAGGCATCAAACAAAACCATTCTTAAAATCCTACATAGAACAATTTGTAAGAATGGTAGAGATTGACACTTATAAATAAATCCAGCTTTGTGGGCCTATAGAACCAGTATTTGTACTCCTACTAGGGCTACTCCTTTTTCCCTTACATATGGTGCTAAAGTAGTGTTACCTTTAGAGGTTGAGATTCCTTCACTTAGAGTTTCCCTCAAAGGTCTAGTTATAGATGAAGACTACCACGCCATGAGGATTTAAGAGTTAGAACTTCTAGATGAGAAATGTCAAGCATCAGTTGACCACATGAGTTTTATCAAAAGTGCATGTCCAAAGCCTTCAACAAAAGGGTTCACCCTAGAGAATTCCAAGTGGGAGATCTTTTCCTACGTGAAAATCCTAAGAATCAACAACATAGAGATCAAAAGGGAAAATTTGAACCTAATTGGCTTGGACCTTACATCATTACAACAACTTTTGGGTCAAGTGCTTATTTACTATCTACATCAGTGGGAGAGAAGCTCCCTGATCCTATCAATGTCTTGCACCTGAAGAAGTTCTATCCATGATTCCCATCTTGTCTGGGGGCATCCTTTGTACATACTTATTGATCTTGAAAAAATCCAGAAAAATGATATATTGTCCAAAAATTCTAAAAATCTGAAAATGTCCTAAAAAAATGACCATCTTAGTGAAAACCTAGCAATAGGCACTTTGATGTATCTCCCAAAAAATTATATGTTCCAAAAAATACCAAAAAAATAGAAAAAGTGTCTTGGTGAAAACCTAGAAACAGGCGCCTTAGTAGCAAAAATACAAAAAAATTATAAAAAGTCCTAAAAAAAATAAAATAAAAAAATAATTTTTTTTTGCTATAAAATCCAAGTGGTGAAAACCTGGAAACGGGTGCTACTTGAGGCCTTTGCACCCCTATTTCTTAGCACATGTCCTCGACACTTAGCCTTTCTCCATCATGCCTTGTCCTTGTTGCCTTGGTTTGGAATTGGTCTTTGTCTTTGTCTAGGGGGCGTAACTATGTTAGCTTTGGTCTCTTGGATGAGTTAGTCTTTAGGAAACCTAACAAATGATTTTTTTCAACACCACACCAATTGTGTTTTTCAACACAACTCCTAACATCAAGTGTTTTTCAAAATTTATCAGTTTGGTCTTACCTAGTTTTGTCATGTGATCTTACCTACTTGCAAGCATTCGATCCTTATCCTTGGAACTCAGTATCAGTTAACACACTAAAATTCTTAAACACAACACTTAATGTTTGAGCTATGTCATGATATTTTTTTTGTGTGTTGACTATTATTGATTTTCATTGAGTGTCCTTGTCTAATAAGTCTCTCCGGTATGCATAGATAGAGGACTTGGGGCATGGGGCATGTTTTTATTTGCTTTCTACTTGTGGGTGTGGTCTTGAAACTCTATAGTGTCTCTTGTTGTCCCCTTGAAACACTTTGGAGATTTGAAGCATCATCCTTGACTATTTTTGCACAACCATTCTTATGGTCATCCCGACATCTATGCCTTGATGCGAGTGTGGTTTTGCTACATTAAATTGGGTAAGCTAACATCGAAGTCATCTTGACCATTATGTCTTTGATGCTTATATTAGAATCTTTCCACATTCCAATCTGATATAAATCACATTCATATCTTCATAGTTGTGCTTGTGACTAGTGATGATTGTGTGATTTTCTGATGTTCGTTAATAATGGCCCAATGATGAAAATAAGTTCCTTCACATTCTCTAATGAATCATGAACAAAAAATCCTATGTTACAGTTTTTGTATTGCAAGTACACCTTTGCATTTTCATGTAGCTTGCATTTTTAGACTTCATTTTAATTTGCATTTTTAGGCTGCATTAGGAGTTTGAGAGGGTTTTCCTTCATCTTTCTTTTGGACTCTTAATCAATTGTGGTCATGTTTTGATCTTCATTTCCTTATCTTCTTTTGTGATCTCAATCAAAATTTCCTATCTTAAATAGTTGATTGATTTTGGGGCATTCTCTTTCTTAAGGAAAATTCTCTTTCTTCTTTCCATTTCTTTCCACCCCTTCCAAACTTCTATCTCCCATTTTCTTTCACCCCACTCCTCTTCTTCTAATTCAACCTTGGGGCATAATATTTCATGCTTGATGATCTACCTTGGTTATGTGATCCTTATATCTTTCATCTTACATCAAGAACCTTATTTTTAGTTTGATTTGATCAAATTTATCAATTTGCTATTTCTCCTCTATCTAATTTTGATTTTGATCACAAGGGGGCAGTACCTATCAAACTTTAATCCTTGATTCAGCTTTATCAGTCCTATCAATTTCTCCGCTTGGGGAAACCTTACTTTAGATTCTTATCTTGGACATGTCAATTACCTATTTATAGGGGTGTTGACCTTGTCTTTTTCAATTAGCTTATCTTTGTCCTGATGTGTTCCCATCTGTCAATCACACATCTGAGTTATTTTGTGATCCCAAATTGATCTCACACTTCAACTGCATTCTTTGACTACATGTGTTCCCATAAAGATCACACATTAGTCAAAGAGGGGCAAATGTATGCACCCTAAAATGGTCACCTAGACTATGAGCCCCCATTCTTTAATTTATCAAATGATGTAACCAATTTATCAATTTTCTGGATCAATGCCTTGAAATATTTTTAATTCAAATCAATTTCCTTGATCAAATCGTAATTAATTCAATTATTTCAATATTTCCTAAGGTTTTATCATTTATCCTAAGTCTCATTTAATTAAAAGAACATGCTCCCTTTTAATTAAATAAAAATCCCTTTTTAAATAAATAAATAAAAAATCTTTTAATTAAATAATGGAAATCACTTTGCTAAAAATAATAAATAAATAATAAAATAAAAATAAAAAGAAAAGTGCACTTTCCAATGAGATGGAATCTTTTTCCTTTTTGAAAAGTTTTTTGCCTCTTTATCTCAACCACTCATTATTTTGCCTCTTAATCATGCCTATTGATTTTGCTTCTTGAGAATCTTGTGCACCAAAGTCAAAAGAATAATTTTTCTCCACCCTTAGATTTTTCCTCTTAATCTCTACCATTCATTGCTCTTTAAAAGGAGCCCTCTCCTCATTTAGGCATCCAGAGATCTAGGCATCTAGGCATCCAGATTTTAGAGACCCAAATTTTATGTTATTTTTATGCTGCAGGTTTAGAGAGTGATTTTGGAGGAGATTTTGAGCACTTGAGATTGAACATTGCAACTTCTCTTTTCTTGTCTTCTTCTCTCATGCCTCCATGGAAATCCATTTAGATTAAATTTACACTTGCATGTTAGATTAGATCCATATTTCATTTCATAGAATAATCTTGCATGCATATTTACTTTCATAGATTAGTTTGCTTTCATGCATTGTTATCATATAGAATAGCTTCCATTTTCATTTGCATGCATACTTGATGATCATGGAGACTAGCACTCTTTCTTTTACTCTTTGAATCTCTCATTTTATGGTGTTCTTGCATGGGCACAAACTAGGACTAAGCTGAGGGCCTCCATTACAAACCCTTGCACTCCATGAATAGAGAGCTACGAGTCACCATTTGAGACCTCATTCTTGATCAATCTTGGATATAATGACTCATAAAAGTGTGTCAACATTTTAGCACACAACTACAACTGAATTATAAATCATGGATTCACTATAAAATTAATGTATTGCTCTAGATTTTATATGGACATTTTTTCAAATGTTTGGCATGTATGTTTATTCAAATCAAGTTATATCATTTGGAATGGATATATGACAGGTTGATATCAAATTCTATGTCAAGATTTACAACATTAAATTGATCATAGTTGGAAGACTCAGACACAAGAAGAATATGATTATAGCCAATTTTCAGAAGAATATGAATGAATGCAAACATACATAAGTGGATGAACATAAACAATGAAGGTACTAGACATTTCCTAAAGTAATGAAGTATTGACCTGAGGTTGAATCCAGTATGCTCTTGTATGATCCAGAACCTACAAGGAAGGAAAAAATGGGGTTAGATCCAAAGGATATAAGTAATGCTTGGCACCCTATTATTGATCCTCATCTACAATTAGCATTGCTTTTACAATGTGGGGGAGTCAAAGAAAATATATGTACAATTATAAAATTTCATGCCTTGAAATTTTATAACATAGTTCCTTAGCATTTGATCTTCATATGGCAACCATGACTTGAGGTAGGCATTTGAGATTTGTCTTCTCATTAACGCAATTTTATTTTGATGACATTTGTTGATTTAATGGCACAATATGAATGTTAATACTGGCATTGTTTACATCTTTACATTTGGAATGCTTGATGACCCGTGAGCTTTGAGAGCTAGAGCATTGCTGCTATTACCTTCAAGGCATTGTGTGAAGTGTTTGATCTCTCTTTATTTATTTTTCTATTGATATTCACTATGTGGTACTCCTCATTTATGATCATTTCATGAGGAAATGTCTTGATGGCTCGTGGGCTGCAAGCTAGGGCATCATGCATTGTTTATGAGCTCATTGTTTGAGCACCTCATGACCCTGCTACTGTCATGGCACCGTGTGGAGTATTTAGGCATTTGATTTATGCTAATATTGACGCTCACTAATTTTTCCATGCTTGTGAGCTGTTTGCATCATTGATTAACATTATTTTATTACTGATGTCCCTATTTGATTGACCGATGCTCTGTTTGTTATATTGGTGCTATTATATCATACATTAATACACATACTATTTTGAATTTGAGCTCGAACATCATGCAATGTTATTGCTATCATTGCATGCTTGCTGCTGTTGTGCACCATATATTATTTTATACACTATTTATTTCATTGAGATTGTGATCTTGGCATTTGTAATGTATTTGCTGTTATTGGATCAATGTTGCCATGTTGTTGAGGTTTTAGATGCATTGAATCACCACCACCATTCTATTTTGATAGAATTCTAGCTTGAAGATCTTGTGAGGTTCAAGATGTGAACCATTATATCATTGTCATCTAGGCTTAATGATCTTCCAGACTATTTTATCAAGATGCCATTTTACTGATCTTGTTAAGCCGATAGGCTTTCTCCCGGGGAGATGCCCACTAGATTTTTAAGACTATCCGGTAGTCTTACGCCGTGAAACTCCATATTCTAGTGCAAAAATAGGGAAGCAAAAACCATTCGTTATAATCATGGAGTTGAGATCTTTGACACTATGGACAAATTGACATCTACCAGCATGTGGACAGGTGCCTGTATCTACATTCCATTCATTGCATAGCTCAACTTCCACATTCTTTGATTGTATGCTTCATAATCCGCATCTTATCTTCAACAAGAAGCTAAAATAAATGAGTTCATATCAATGAAAGCTATGAACATTAATGGTTATGGGAGATAAAGCACGAGTGATTTTTGGCAATCTGGTTAGATTTCACGGCTCAATCTAGTGGTTTTTGATGGTTATGACACATTAGGATTTAGAATTATTTCACTGTTAACAAGATGACAGCTGTTCTACATGTAATTGGTATGTGGAAGGAAAAAAATACACAACCATTTCCATGAGGAAAAATGTGCAGTGAATTAAAAATAGGGGACTGGAAATACAACAAAGTCTTCCAGGCAAAACTAGTCTCTTTGCCATCGAATGAATGTCTATTCCTAGCATTTTCAAGCTTTGGTTACTTTGAAATCACAAACAATTGTCATGAAAACTATTTGGTTAGCATCACTTGGGTCTTTCATTTCTCTCATTTCTCTTGTTAACATTATGCTATTCAAGTTTTGGTTGCTTTGAAGTCACAAAGATTTGGTGCCCCCTATGTCACACATTTGATTATTTCTTTGTTTTTCAAGCTTTAGTTTCTTTGATATTTTGTATCCCCTGAATCACAAAGATTTTTTGTCCTCTTTTTTTCAAGCTTGGTTTCTTTGATGGTTTCTGTATATGATGAAAATCCACCTGTTAAGAACAATTTCAAACATGCAAATGTTAATGATAAAGAGCATATTCAAATCTATTTTAGCATGTCCATAAGCTTGTAAAAACATTAATTTTCACCATAACCTCCAATGAGCATGAAGCAAGTGCATCCAATACTTGCTTGATTTAAGCTCTTAGAGAGGTTGTGGGTGTGCTCTCCCAACACAAGTATGGATCCCACTATAAATGCAAGTATAATAAAGATTTGAGATGCTCAAGAAGAAGCTATAAAATCAACTCTCAAGCACTCAAATGAAAGAGGCCAAAGAAGCTCAAGGAGGAGCTATGAAAACAATCCTCAAGCTCTATGGCATGCAAGTGATAAAAATGAATGAAGCTACAAGCATGGAATAAAACTAAGTCTATAATGAAAATCTAACAACTATCAAATGGTTAGTAAAAACTCTAAGAATAATTCTAAGCATATACTAGCATAATAACTCTAATGCAAAAAGGAATGAATTTTTCTTGAGACAAGGGTCCTATTTATAGGATTTTGGAGGGTTGGGGTGAGGTGGAATCTATGTGGAATCCACATAGGTGCCACCAAGGAGACACATAAGCCATGAAAAGTCCAAGACTTGCTCACACATATGTGAGCAACTTGTCATGTGAAAGGTCAATGTGTACTTCAAGTACATGTGTAAGTGTGTGTAAGAGATGTGTAAGTGAAAAAGTCCAAATTCACCATTTTAGAATGTGTAAGAAGTGTCATAAAAAATGTAAGAGGCCTTGTTTGTGCAATTTTAAGAAATTTTTGAAAAGACCATTTTTGAAAATTTGCTCACACATGTGTGAGCAAATAATTAGGACTAATGGATGTAGGAATCCAAAAATTAGCCTAATTAACCTTAGTTAATTAGTGAGTAGGCTTATTAGACAGAAAGTGATGTGTGTAGGATAGCATCTAGGTTGGATTTATGATTAAATTAAATAAAATTTAATTTAATCATGGTTTAGTAGAAATAAAGAATGTGAGGGGATTAAATAAATTAAAAATTTATTTAAAAGGGGACTATGGAGGAGCATGTATTAAATTAAACTTAATACATTATGAAAGGTAGTATTTAAATTTAATTCAAATACTATAATTAGTGAATTTATTTAGTTAAATAAATTTAATTAAATGAATAGATGAATTTAACAAATATAATTAATTAAAAAATTAACTATAATGTTATTTGGGGTCATTAATTAAATTAAATTAAATTAATGTTGAAAGGATGAATTTAGGTGTCTACATTTTGCCCCTCTTTGAGGTGGTGTCAAAAATGACATCGCGTCAAAGAAAATAAAATATAGATGCCCCAGAGGAAAAATGGGACCTAAGAGGTGCACAAAGGAAAAGTCAATAGGAGGGTGTGCCCCCTCGGGAAAATAGGCCAAAAATAAAAATTTTGGTCAATTTTCACGAAAGGAGGGAAAATGACTTTGCATGACTTTGATAGAAAGGAAGGTTTGACTAATGGGCAACAGACAAAAGTGATCCAGTGAGTTCAAAAAATCCACCTTCATTGTGGCTCCAGTTCATTGTGTCAGGGGGGTGATGGCAAGAGAAAAAGGGAGAAGGGGGCATATGACAGAACAGGCATCGCCACTTGGTTAAGGGAAACATCCAATGGCAGAGGAGCCATCGATGATAGACAAGAATGGATGCACGATGAAGAAGGGGAGAGCCACCCATTTAGAGACGGGGTCCCCGCTCGAGGCAGAGCCACCAGATAGGCATCTCCACCTGAGTGGAGCCACCCATATATCGATGGACGTCTCCGCCTATGGATAGGCATCTCACATACAATAGTCATTATTGTGCTCACCCAACTTGTCAAATTTGATTCTAATCACTACCATTGCAATCTTGGTTTTCTGCCATTTTTGAAAATATATTATATGCATATTCAGGCAATAATGAAGCACCAGGCATCATTTTCCATTGACGGGCATCTCCGCCCGGGTGGAGCCACCCATCCCCAAATAGGCATCTCCACCTTAGGAGAAGGAGGGCGGGTGAGAGAGAGAAAGATGAAAGAGAGGGAAGAGAGAGGAGAGAGAGAGCTCATGGTAGAGCTGCCCATTGCCAGATTGGCATCTCTAGCTACCAGAAGAATAAGGGTGAGGATAAGTGATCCACTTGCCAAGGGGGAGTTGCCTAGGAACATGATTTTTAGGGATGAAGGTTAAAGAGGGAAAATGGGAGGTTTGCATTGGAAAAAAAAAAGGGGGAGGGAAGGGTGAATAAGCAGAACCCTTGTCTCAAACAAAAATATAGAAAAGTGAACTAACTAAAATGCAACCTGGCTACATGATTTAGTGGGATCACTTGTGTTTATGTTGGAGAGCACACCCTAGTTTGATATTGCAATAGGAGGTATGCATCATGTGTCATAAAAACATAGATGACATTGTTCCATTGCGTGGACTAGACTCTCAGATAGCTGTAGAAAAAGAGATGTATATTTTAAAACTATGATAGAACCTATGCCATATACTTATTGGAGAGGTTTGGGCACACTTAGGTGTTTTAAGGGACATAAGTATGCTAACCCATTGCCCCCATTAAGATACACATAATCATAACTGGAAAACCAACAAAATGTTCCTAAAGTATCCACAAATAGATCATACCACAATTGACACTTGCATCAGATTTCACTAGTCACAATATACCAAGATATGGAAGATTGAGATAATCATGAGTAGGATCTACTGATACAAAAAGATAAAATAAATTAAGAAGGCCTCTTGACCAAGTGGTCATTCGGTCCACAGTTCTTGCCATGAATGGGATAGGATTGATGAGATTGATTTGAGCCGACTAAGGAAGGACACATCCTGCAGGGAAAAGATGGATTGTTTGAAATGGATATTCACTGGGAATAGATGTGAAATGAACAATAACTTAGAGAGTTGATTTTGATGTTGATTTTGAGAAGCACTTTTTACGATCACTGTGTTTGGGAAAAGCTTAGTGTGATGGGGTTAAGCTCAACTTGCTGGGAATTGTGGGTGGATCCTTATGGCTATGCGGAAAGTGATGACTAAAAACTATGACTAGAATGAGGATGGATATGTACACTAGACGGGGAGACAATGGATCCAAATCTACTATCATGGTGCCCGAGATAGGCTTTCACCATAATACTTGCCCAGAGTGCTTGTTTGCCAAGTTTTCACTGTTGGACAAATGCTTTTTTTTTTTTTTTGTAAGGTTTCCATTGACTAGGTGTTCACCCCACAATGATTTTTTTCAAGAACATTATATTCTTTTTAAGATTTTCTTCTTTTCTGATGTTTAGGATTTTTTCAGGAACTTTTCTGATTTTTAGGATTTTTTTAGGATCTTTTCTGATTTTTAGGAATTTTTCAGTATCTTTTCTGATTTTTAGGATTCTTTGCTAAATAACATTGTACAGGAACTGAATGCTGAATTACACATAAAAGCACTTCAAATGTGGGATATTTACAGGATCAGGGAGTGGATCTTCCTCAGGTGTTGCAATCTGATATACCCCAGAACTAAATTTAGTAGTAATAACAAATGGGCCCAACCAATTGGGTTCAAACTTCCCTTTCTTTTCTCAGTTCTGGAGATTCTTCATGTTATGCTGCAGGACCAAATCACCTACATCAAACTCAAGGGGGTTTGATCTTCTTGTTAAAATGTAAGCGCATGTGATTTTGATACACATGGAGGTGGTTAAGGGAATTGAGGCATCTCTCATTAAGGAGTTGCAACTCTTGCAAGTGGGCAACCCTATATTCTTCTTCGGACATCAGGTTCCTGAGAGAAATCCTGAGGGAAGGGAGCTCAATTTCAATGGGTAAGACAACCTCAGAACCATAGAAAAGGGTGAGTGGAGTGGTGCCAGTAGGAGTATAGATGGAGGTGCAGTAAGCCCAGAGGGTGAGATTGAGTTGTAGGTTCCAATCATGGCCAACGTCATTGAAAATATTTTTGAGGATCTTTAATATGGTTTTATTCGTAGCCTCAGCTTGACTGTTGCCCTGCGGGAAGTACTTGGAGGAACAATGTTGGGTAATGCCAAATTTCTTACAAAGGTTAGAGACATCTTGATTCTCAAAGGGTGTTCCATTATTAGTACAAAGATCTTTGGGGATGCTATAGTGGTAAATGATATAATTTAGGATAAACTTGGAAATTTGCTTATTGGTTGTATAGGTGAGGGGGATGGTTTTATCATGAAGATAGGCAAGGATTTCCTGATACCAAGGTGATTACAGACCAACAATTTCACACACCATCTCAGAATCCAGTTGGTCATAGGTAGGGACCATAAGATTCTCAACAAGAAATTCACACCATGTGCTTGTTTCTAGCATAGATATTAGTGAAGCAATGGTAGCCATGGAATCTGCTGCTTTATTGTTTTCTTTTGGGATTTGTTGGAAAATGATGTTTGCAAAATGTTGTTTGAGATCTTCGACCATGCATTGGTAAGGAAGCAAATTATCATCCTTTGTATGAAATTCATCATTGACTTGTTTGATAACTAATTGGGAGTCACCAAAAACAAGCAAACTTGTGATCTTCCATCTGATAGCTTGGTGAAGCCCTGTGACCAAGGCCTCATATTATGCTATATTTTTTGTGCAAGAAAATGTAAGTTTATAGGATTTAGGGATAAGATCCCCTTGAGGTGTCACAAATAGAATTCCTACCCCCGATCCTTTCTAGGTAAAAGACCCATCAAAATAAATCTTCCATTGAATGCTGGGAGTGACAGTCATAATAGTTTCATCATGAAAATCTATGACAATAGGATGATCTCCAGGAATGGGAGCTTCTACAAGCTGATCTGCTATTGCTTGTCCTTTGACGGCTTTGTGTTCTATGTACACAATATCAAATTCACTAAGGATCATGACCTATTTTTCTGTGTGACCTGTCAGGGTGACTTTAGATAACAAGTACTTAAGTGGGTCAATCTTTTCTATCAACTATACTTTGTGATTAAGCATATAATGATGTAACTTCTACGTACAAAAGACCACAACTAGGAAAGGCCTCTCAATAGTTGTATAGTTGAGCTGATAATCCACTAAAGTCCTGCTAAGATAATATATGGCACATTCTTTCCATTGTCATCTAATTTTTCTAGGAGAGCACCCAGTGCTACTGTATTTGTGGAGATGTAGAGAATCAAAGGTCTTCCTGGAACATGCGGGACCAACATTGGTGGATTAGCTAGATATACCTTGAGCTGTTCAAAATCCTTTTGACACAAGAAGTCCCAAATGAATTTAATGCCCTTTCTTAGTAGGTGAGAGAAAGGATGCACCTTGTCTGCTAGTTGCGACACAAAACTTCAAGTGGATTGAAGTCTTCCTTGTAATCTACTTAATTATTTCAAAGTTTTAGGAGGTGGCATCTCCAAAATGGCTTTCACCTTCTTAGGATCGACTTCTATTCCTTTGTGAGACACAATGTAGCCTAAGAGATTACCTGATTGCACACCAAAGACACAATTTTTGGGATTCAAGCGAACTTTATACTTTTCTAGTCTGTCAAAGATTTTAGTGAGAATATCAATGTGTGATTCTTGTGTCTTGGATTTTCCTAAGATATCATCCACATAATATTCCATGATCACATGAAAAAGGTCATGAAATATGGTCATCATGGCTCTCTGGTATGTGGTGCCTACATTATTGAGACCAAAGGGCATTACTTGATAAAAAAATGTACCCCATGGGGTAGTGAATATAGTTTTATACTAGTCTTCAACTGCTATGTGAATCTGATTATATCCAGAAAAACCATCCATGAGGGACAACATCTCATTCCTAGTAGTCAAATCCATAATGATGTCAATGTTTAGAAGTGGAAAATCATCCTTAGGGTAGGCGAGATTAAGATCTCTGAAATTAATACAAATCCAGATGCCCCCAGAGGGTTTACCTACTAGTACAATGTTTGAGACCCATTCAGGATAGTCTATTGGTCTAATGAATTCTGCATCTAGCATCTTTTGCAATTCACCTTTAACCAGGAGTGCTACTTTTGGATGCATCTTGCATAAGTTTTGCTTGACATGTTTGATTTTAGGATCCATAGCAAGATGATGTACAACCAAGTTAGTGTCAAGTCTAGGCATATCCTTATATGTCCATGCAAATTTAATGTAGGATTTCTTAAGGAATGCAGTTATGGACTCTTGTTCTGTCTCATCTAGAGAGGCTACAATGTAGGTGATCTTAGGATTTGCTTATGTGCCTAAATTAACTACAATTGTTTCTTCTATGAGGATAGAAGATTTCTATGATGGTAATGACATGAAGGGAAATTCAACTTCCCCCTCCTCTAGTGCCTCAAAGAGTTTTTCACTAGAGGATGTGTCCTTTATTTTGTCTTTTTCTCCATCCAAAGGTGCCTCAAAAAGGTTTTCACCCAAGGATGTTTTATCATCATTTTTTTGGTTTTCTTTTTCTTCATTTTTGCAACTAAGGGAGTTGACTTGGCTACCGAAGTAGGCTTTCTCACTGTAGTGAATCTGATGTTCATTGTCTTGGAGATTTCTTAGTCCAAAAAGTTCTAAAATTGCCTCATTTGAATCACATATGTCTAAGGCAGGTGGTGAATCTTGTTGGTCCCAATCGATCAGTTTAGGATTGGTAAGGGGAAGTTCAGGTGAGGAAAGGTCATATTGGTCAATATGGAGGACATGGGTATCAAGGTCATTTTCAATATATTGGAAAGGGACTTCAAATAACTCTTCCTCAGTGTCTAAATTAGATTCAATCAAATAATAGTTGTTGGCAAAGGTTTTCTTAGTTTCTATGGAACCTAGTCCTCATCCTCGGGGGTATCCAGTTGCTTTTATGAGAGTTTTTCTTCCTGTTTCATTTGCTCCAAGGCCAGTGCCGTGATATCCCATACTTTCAAAAATGGGTGTGGCCTTTATATACTTCCCTTTAGGAATGCCTGTAGGTTTGTCTTCTTCATCAAAAAGCCAGGAAAGAAAATTATGCTCCATATGCTCGTCTGAGAAAGATCCCCAATGTTCAAATGTAGTCTGTTTACACTTCATAGTTTCTTTATTTTCCTTAGGAAAAAGTTGTGAAGGTTTTCCATAAGACCTAGGAGAGAGAGGGAGCTGACCAATGCATAGGGCATTTTAAAACTTGTATTCCCTCATTTCTTGATCGGTGAACCTAACTTTATTTTTGAACTCAGTATTCTTTTCTTGGGTAACCTTTTCTTTTCCTTTGGCTTGCTTAGACAACTGTTCTTCAGAGGAAGTGTGCTGGATGGGAATCTTTTGTGAAAGTGGATGAACACATTCATTCAATGGGCAATAGTTTGATTGTTTTCCTTCCAACCTTTTGCAATATTGAAAGGGTTTGTGATCACCAAGAATGGTTATTTCAGCTCCGTGATGTGGAAATTTCAAACATTGGTGAAATGTGGATGGGACACCTGAGATAGCATGTATCCATGACCTACCCAAAATGATATTGTAGGGTAGATCCAAGTCAATCAATTGACAAGTAGTTTCAATAAGGGTTGGGACCACTTGTAAGGGGAGTGCAATGAGACCTTTAATCACCCTTTCTTTGTCATCATATGCTTTTATTGTTATTCTCTTATTTACATCAATGAGGTCCTCAAAAAGACCGATATTGCGGATCATGCTTAAAGTAAAAAGATTCAGACCAGATCCATTTTCTATAAGGACTCTTTTTATTTGGGTGTTATGGATGGTGACTTGGATATATAGGGGTTTATTATGATGAGGGTCAGGACCTCAAAAATCTTTTTCAGTGAACACCAGGTGTTGTTGGGAAGCCAAATTTCCAATCATTGATTGGAATTGAGAGGCATTGATATTTTCTAGGATGTAAGACTTAGTTAGGAAATTCTCAAGGACCTCTTTATGGATCGGGGATGTATGTAAAAGCTCTAGTATGGATATCTCTGTAGGGTCTTCTTTAGTTGGGAAAGCAAGTCATAATGTGATGCAGGTCATGTCGAGGAAGATGGTGTAGTAGGTGGATTGACAACAGGTGGATTGATAGTATCTTATATGGTTACGTGAGGGTGGTGAGTAGTAACATTGCAATCTGCACTCTTTAAAGTCAATGTGTTTACATGAGTGTTGGATTGTTCAATATGGCCACACAGTGAGTCAAAACCATAGGCATCATTTTCGACTAATTTTCCATAAGTGCGTTCATCCCCTGAGATTTTATTTGTTGAATAATCATAAGAAAAGCCCTTGGATGTGGATGCATTGTTTTGATTATGTTCTGGAAAAGGTTTAGAATACATTTTTAGCTAGGCATTAGAAGTAGAGGCATTTTGTCCTTCTACTTCAATTTTACCATCATCGATCAAATCTTGCACAAAATGACAAAACTTCATGCATTTTTTGATCTCATGCCATTTTATGTGATGATAATCATAGTATTCATTATCCTTATACCAGTTGGGTTTGGGTTGATTTTCATCAAAAGGCCTGGTGTTAGGGTAAACCATCATCCCTTGATCGAATAGACGTCATAAGATCACATTAAGGGAATCTACCAAATGTGTAAATTGTCATCATTGTTATTTTCAATTGTTGTTGTTGTTGTTATTATATCATGAGAATAGAGGGCCACGATAACCAGATCCTTGATTTTGATTCTGGTTATTCAAATTGTTCTGATTGTTTTGATTATTAAAATTGGTTTGATTATTGTTGCGATTGTTCTGATCATTGTTGTTACAATTTCCTTGGTTACTATTATTGGATGCTTGAACATTTTGGATGTGTTTAGCATCTGTCACTCCATCATTAACAACACCTTTGTTCTTAGACTAGAACTTGGGTTTATCACTAGTATTGTTAGATGAATTAGGGGTATAGTGTTTAATTGCTCCTTTCATCAAAAGTCCATCTTCAATAGACTTCCCCTTTTTAATGAGTGCCTCAAAGGAATCTGGAGCAACCATCTTCATCTGAAATGACATTTCTATAACCAAATTTTTAGTAAAGATATCAACTGGATGTGAATCTGGGATTTTCCAAGGCATGCGATTGGCAAGATGTCACCATCTTTGGAGAAAATTGGCAAAGGTTTCTCTATTTCTTTGTTTCATGTTACACAAATCACTGAGGGATGCTTGATTTTCCATGTTATAAGAATATTGTGTAAAATTTTTTTTAGCAAGATCATGGAAAGTGGAGATGGAACCCGGAGGGAGGTTTAATAACCACTCTAAGGCTGGTCCTCTAAGACTTCTAGTGAAGAGTCTTAGGAGAAGATGATCATTGTGGGAAACTTCTTGTGCCACTACATAAAATTACTTGATATGTTGTGTAGGGCATGAGTTTCCCTTGTATTTATCAAACTTTGGCATTTCAAAATTGGCGGGGAATGGTTGGAGAGTGATTGATTTGTCAAAAGGATAAGGACATATTTCTGCAAAAGAAAATTCCTTCTTCCTGCCTTTCTGCATAGCCAACATCATGCCTTTGAGCTCATCAATTTGTTGGACTAGTTCAAGAGGATCAGTGGTGATTGTATGGGATTGACGTGTTCCTTCTCCTGATGATTCATTATGTCCCCCTAGAGGGGGAAGATTGGTGTTGTTTGTTTGTGCAAAATTTTGATTTTTTAGGACTCCACTAGGCTTCGAGAAAATAGCAGTAGAGCATCATCCTGAGGACCCTAGTTGTGGTTTGGGTACACATCCTACACTTAAACCATCATTACTTAGCCCATTGTTTGAGTTAGGCTTGTTTAGAATTTGTCAAATTAATTCAAGTGTATCAGGGGGAGGTTGAGTTGTGTTATCATATGTTGATGTCATTATGGGCACTACTTTTCTTTTGTTGGTTTGAATCAAATTTTTCTCAAGAAAAGTTTCATCAAAATTATCAGGGAGGGTAACACCCCTTTGGATAAGATTGATGAAGATGTTGGAACTATTGTCTTGGATTAAGTCCTCCACTAAGCTTAAGTTGTTAGGATCCTCAAAGAATTCTTTAGCTCATGGATTGGCACTAACACTTTCAGGTATTACTATTTTAGATTCCATGTGAGGTTTTTCTTCGTCATTAAAGTCTTCTTGATAGACAGTTTCTTGATCGTTATCCATGATGAGAGATTCTTGTCTTAGCTTTGCTTGTGATCAGGTAAGTACCATGCACGAGTGAGCTTAGGATGGTTGAATTGAAGAAGGGAGAATAGTTGATGAGGTATGGAAAGAAAAGGATTTGGTGAACTAGGAGAAACTTGGACTAATGATTAAGTCTTGATGATTGATTGGATTGATTGAATTGGATTTGATTGAGGATTGGAATAATTTAATTCGATTAAAGAGGAACTAAGCCTCAAGGATTGATTGGATTTAAAGGTTTGGAATAAACCTAGGTGAAACAAGACCTTGTGATTGTGCAAACATAAGATTGGTTTTGATTTAAAGTCTTCTTTTATTTGGGTGATAGATTGATGATCCCCAAACAAGATAGGATTGGATTAAGACTACTAGATAAAAACTTAGTTCTCAAAGTAGTAAGGGATTAATGTTTGCTTTGGAATTAAGGTCTATGAGACACTATTGGAATGATTCTTTCACCATATGGCTTGATGAAGGTATGAAAGATGGATTGATTTGATTCTAATTTAAAGTCCAAGATTCTGATTAATGCTCCTAATGTTTTGGAATGTGGATGAAGAAAGGGGTGTTTAAAAGATGAGAAAGGGATGAATGACTTAAAGAGGATGAAGAGTGAAGGTCAAAGGTACTTAGTCATAGGGTTCCCAAGTGATGAAGGCCATGTTCACTTTTTTCTAAGCAACAAAATTAGCAACTCGATTGTTGTAAATGATTTTATCTGATTTCTCAACAGCCTCTAGAAATTCTTGAATGGGTTTCAAATAAGATTGGTTGTCTTTAGACTTTTGATCGGCGATTTTCTTCTCTCTATGGACTCATGCAACTGGGAGTTTTTATTTCTTATGTTTAACACTATCGATCATGACTTGATGATAATATCTTGATAGATCAAAGGATATTCTTGGCAAGAGCTAATTTCATACATACATCGAACGTTTGGGTTAAAAGCACATTTGTCAAAAATAGTCCTACAAGGGACAAAGCAACCTTGCAGGATTCAAGTGTACGGATTTGTTTTTGCAATGAAAGTAACAAGTACACTCTTTATCCATAAAAGGAAGTTGGTTGAGATTGAAAACCTTTTCTCACTAACTTTGGAACACACCCAACAACTCCTTAGAATATGGCCATCACCAAGCACGCAATGGCTCCATGATGTCGTATTATTAGAATGTTAACTTTAAAGGGGGCTCGATATGGTGAGTGTCTTGGGGAGATTACTATTCTCCTCACACGTAGATTATCAACCTTTTAGAGGTGAATCAGGTGGCTTCTAAATAATGGCTTTTAGTGAGGGTCTTTGTTCG
This sequence comes from Chamaecyparis obtusa, assembly GCA_027943335.1. Classification (NCBI taxonomy): domain Eukaryota; kingdom Viridiplantae; phylum Streptophyta; class Pinopsida; order Cupressales; family Cupressaceae; genus Chamaecyparis; species Chamaecyparis obtusa. Next base: position 292,200 of record BSBK01006832.1, read on the forward strand.
AACACACTCTTTGTGTTCACCCAAGCGTGACTAGGACATATAGCCCCACAAAGAACCTTGACACAAGTAGTCACATAAATGTGATTGAGACTACGAGGCCGTACTAAATGTTAGGTGAGAGTCATGTATAAGCTCAAATATTGTCCAACTTCTAAGGCTTTAACCCCAAAAAGAAAATTTCATTAACGTGAGTTGGAGTGGTGGGCTTACACCTTGTTCTCATGTGGGTCATTCCTGAGAGCTTTTTACCTTGCCAGTAGGCCCATCTAAAGGATTGAAAATAAATGCATGGATTGGCCCCAAGAAGGAGTCTGGATTTCTAATTTTCCCTCAAGGGGAAAAGAGCATAATATCCTATCCAACAAGGTTTTCTCCCAAGCACACTAAACAGATGTTCAATTCCAAGTCTTTTCTGCAAGACAACAATTCAAAAGGTTCTAGGTTTTTGATTTTCTCACTTGGAGAAAAGAGCATAATCCCCTAGCTAATGAATCATTATCAAAAGAATAAACTTCCTATTTAATGCTAGGTGCCTAAGAAATCATTAAGAAAACACAATGTTTGTTTGAATCTCCTTGAAAACCTACAAAACAACCTTAGTGAGTAGTTTAATGTGTTTGGTCTTCTAAAAAAACCTTGCAAAACAAATGAATTAGTAGTCTTAGAATGTTCAAATCTTGGTCAACATTCTGCAAAATCACTGTTAGAAGTCAAAAAATGTCAGTATCTTCTAAAAAACTCAGACCATAAAACTCAAAGTGCAAGATATTATGGAAACATGTAGAAATTAGATAGAGACATCTGTTTATAGGTAGAGATGCCTGTTTGTCAAAGACACCTATTTCTAGGCAGAGACGCTTGTCTGTAAGAGATGCCTGTTTATAGGCAGAGATGCCTGTGTATAGGTAGAGACACCTATTTGCACAAAACCAAAAGTTAGACACCAATGTTTGAAAGTTTTATCCTTTGATTAAGTCTTAAATGCATAAAAAGGTTTCTTATAGCAAAAATACAGTGATTTTTAACCTTAAAATGTCAAATTTTTTTTTACTTAATCAGCTTAAAAAGCAACACAAAGGAAAACTCCCTCTTCTAGCAGAGAAACCTATCTGTATGCAGAGGTACCTATCTATACAAAAACAAATATTTTATTAGTTCATGTATTTTTCTTCATTTGCAAGTACAATTAGGTGTTTTACTAATGATCATTAGCCTTAATGTGATTTCCAAATAGAAGTTTTGTTGATTAAAACAAACTAAAATGAGAGAAAAACTCTTTCTGGTAGAGATGCCTGTCTGGAGGTGGAAACACCTATTTATAGACAGAGATGCCTATGTACAAAGACACCTATTTCTAGGTGGAGATGCTTTTGGTTGTGCGGAGACGCCTATCTGGAAAATTCATGGGAAACCTTCACAAAATCAAGAGAAATAGTTAGTAAATGGGATTGTGGGTCCCATTGGGTGTGCCAAAATGTATATGATGAAAATCCACCTATTAAGAACAAGTTCAAACATGCAAATGTTAATGATAAAGAGAATATTCAAATCTATTTTAGCATGTTCATAAGCTTGTAAAAACATTAATTTTCACCATAACCTTGGATGAGCATGAAGCAAGTGCACCCAAGACTTGCTTGATTTAAGCTCTTAGAGAGGTTGTGGGTGTGCTCTCCCAACACAAGTATGGATCCCACTATAAATGCAAGTATAATGAAGATTTGAGATGCTCAAGAAGAAGCTATAAAATCAACTCGCAAGCACTCAAATGAAAGAGGCCAAAGAAGCTCAAGGAGGAGCTATGAAAGCAATCCTCAAGCTCTATGGCATGCAAGTGATAAAAATTAATGAAGCTAAAAGTATGGAATGAAACTAAGTCTATAATGAAAATCTAACAACTACCAAATGGTTAGTAAAAACTCTAAGAACAATTCTAAGCATATACTAGCATAATAACTCTAATGCAAAAAGGAATAAATTTTGCTTGAGACAAGGGTCCTATTTATAGGATTTTGGAGGGCTCGAATGAGGTGGCATCTATGTGGAATCCACATAGGTGCCACCAAGGAGACACATAAGCCATGAAAAATCCAAGACTTTCTCACACATGTGTGAGCAACTTGGGATGTGAAAGGTCAATGTGTACTTCAAGTACATGTGTAAGTGTGTGTAAGAGATGTGTAAGTGAAAAAGTCCATTTTCACCATTTTAGAATGTGTAAGAAGTGTCATAAAAAATGTAAGAGGCCATGTTTGTGCAATTTTTAGCAATTTTTGAAAAGGCCATTTTTGGAAATTTTCTCACACATGTGTGAGCAAATAATTAGGACTAATGGATGTATGAATCCAAAAATTACCCTAATTAACCTTAGTTAATTAGTGAGTAGGCTTATTATACAGAAAGTGATGTGTTTAGGATAGCATCTAGGTTGGATTTAGGATTAAATTAAATAAAATTTAATTTAATCATGGTTTAGTAGAAATAAATAATGTGAGGGGATTAAATAAATTAAAAATTTATTTAAAAGGGGACTATGGAGGAACTATTTCTAAAACCCACTGAAATAAGCTATCATGTCCAACTTATTCTTCATGAAATGCCCATCTATGATTATTTCTGTGAGTTTTAGAAATAGTATTTAAAAATCATGATAGCTTGTCCAACTTTTTCTTCATGAAATGCCCATCTTTTTTAATGGGCTTAATAACATCATGGCGATATAGGGTTTTGAGTAGCATGGTAGTTGAAGTTTTCAATATGTGATATGATGAATACGCCAGATGAATATGCTGATAGTTATG